>SJYC01083690.1:0-39679 GCA_006408675.1 Madoqua kirkii | reverse complement strand
CTCAGTGAAGTGAAGTGCAGTCACTCAGTCGTGTCCGACTCTTTGAGACCCCACAGACTTTAGCCTACCAGGCTCCTCTGTCCATGGGATTTTCCAGGCAATACTGGAGTGGATTGCCATTTCCTTCTCCAGGGCATCTTCCCAACCCAGGGATTGAACTCAGATCACCCGCATTGTAGACAGATGCTTTATTTGATTTAGGTCATACCTGAATGGTCTAGGAGCTGACTGTGGCTCAGATTATGAACACCTTATTACCAAATTCAGTTAAGTGATACTATCTGGCTCTGAATGTTCCGGAATCCCACTTTACAAATAGGAAGTCTTTTCAGGATATCAGTTCTCACTATCATCCCTAGCTCGAAAAACACAGCTACTCACCATTGAACCTCTCCAGGAGGATGTTTACCCCTCACTAATGCCTTTCACAGTGCATTAGTGAAGGAATTATACCCTGCATTCTCTCAGGGAACATGGTATGGTGGGTATTCAATTCACTCTAGTGTTCTGATCTTTCTAAACCTTTCAGTTTTTTGCTCTGTTTTATGTCAGATAGGTTTTGGCATCTCATTGAAAGATTGTTGCTGAATGAGGAAAAGACACTGGGATTCTTGGCCTCCAGAGGAGAATTCAATCCGGGGCCAGAGATGAGGCTTGATCACTCAGAGCTTTTGTGTAATAAAGTTTTATTAAAGTATAAAGGAGATAGAGAAAGCTTTTGACATATGCATCAGAAAGAGGCAGAAAGAGTACCCACTTGCTAGTGTTAGCAATGGAGTTTATGCTCTCCAGTGAATCCAATGAATCAAAAGAATGTCTGGAGGTTGAAAAGACCTCACCAGGCCTATTCCCACAATTTACATTTTAAAATAACAGACTTAACCAGAAGGTTTAATCCAGAGACTGTCCTCAGGCAGGATACATTATTATTATATAATCCTTGTAAAGACCTCATCAGACCTACTCCCATAATTTACATTTTAAGATAACAGGTTTAGCCAGAAGGTTTAATCCAGAGACTGTCTTCAGGCAGAATACATTATTGTTATATAGTCCTAAGGAATGTAGAGGGAATAAAAGTTTGTCCTTTCTTCCTCCTTGAGAATTCCAGACCCCTCTTTCCTTGGGGACCCCTAGACTTCTTATCTACCTGCCTAGGAAATGACTCTTTCATCATCCTGATTGAATTAGGTGACTTTGGAGTTCATAATCATTCAAGCAAACTGTTGGAACCTCTCACATTTACTTAATTCTCTAAGTTAAACCATGTTTCACTTTCACTTAAACCATCATAATACATTTGATTAGATCCAAAATTATATTTCATCCTTCTGGGTTAACAACCTTAGAATCTACTACCATATTGATTCTTCAGGCTTCTGCTACTGTGTATTTGCAAAATCTTGCTGTTCATTTGGAATGTGAACTCTCTTCTCCCAAATATGACTTGGCACTTGCCTTCCTAGAGTTTGTTGAGAACTGACTAGTCAAGAGGCAACAAGAGGTGATGAGAATAGACATCCTTTTGGAAGACATCAGCCATGGAAAATGTTATCACAGGGTCTTTAAGTAAGATAAGGCTACCCTCTTCAAAATATGGGAAGTGGCTTTTGCTGGCAAGTGAAGCTCAGGGATATAGACTAAAAGTTTAACTCAATCTTGTTTAAGTTGAACACAGTTTCTTCCTTCCAGATGTCAGGCATGAGTTTCTTCCAAAGAATTTCTAAACTTTCATATACAATTTTTGTTTCTAAATTAATTTCATATTATAATTCTGCAACTCACAAAATTAAATTTTGTTTAGTTGTATCTGCTTTATGGGCTTCCCAGGTGCTTCACTGGTAAAGAATCTGCCTACCAATGCAGGAGATACAGGAGACACAGGTTCCATCCCTGAGTCAGGAAGATCTCCTAGAGGAGGAAGTGGCAACACACTCCAGTATTCTTGCCTGGAAATTCCATGGACAGAATGGCCCAGCAGGCTACAGTCCATGGGGTCACAAAGAGTCAGATGTGACTGAGCCACTGAGCACACACATCTGCCTTATGACTCCAAGAAATAAGAGGTTCTTTTATGGCCACCAAAGAATTTCTGGTCTCTTATGTCTTGATGTCAAAGAAAGCTCATTCCTAGCTCTTGAAGTTATAATTATTACTGTAACTGTCAAGTTCCTGAGCAGTTTTGTCACTCAAAGTCTTGCCTTCATTAGAAAGTTCATCCTAAATGGCCATAGGTAGTAATTTAAGTCATTTTGATACTGTTGCCTGATGCAGATTATCAGTCTCTTATTTGCCACTGACAAGAGGATTACCACTTGTGTTCAAAGTTAAAGATGTACATAATCCAATTACAGAATTCTATCTTTGAGGGTTAGTTTCTGGAGTCTACTTATGTTACCAAGTACTATATCAGTCAAGGTTCAGAAATAAACAATGACAGATATTTCATGAGGAGGGCTTTAATGTAAAGAATTGGCTATTGGTGTCCTAGTTATTTGATGTGGTGTAACCAATTACCTCAAAATTTAATGGTTTAAAGCAATGAGCATTTATTATCTCAAACAATTCTGAGCTTCAGAAATCCAGGAGCAGCTGAGGTCTGTCATAAAATTTTAGTCCCATTGTTGGAATGGGTGTTGGTTACTTGAAGGCTCAACTGGGATGGAGGCTCTGCTTCCAAGATGGCATGCTTTCATAGCTATTGGCAGGAGGCCTCAGCTTTTCACTGACAGTTGGCAGAAGGCCTCAGTTCCTCATTGCATGGACCTCCCCACAAGGCTGTTGAGTGTCCTTGTGACATGGCAGTGGCTTCCCTCAGAGAGAGCAATCTGACAGAAAGAACAGGAGGAAGCCGTGATACCTTTCATGACCTAGCCACAGAGCATCGTTTCTGTCATATTCTGCTCATCACCTGAGACCACTAATGAAGTCCAGCCCACAGTCAAGTGGAGATGAACTAGGGTCCACCTTTTGAAGAGAGTAGTGTTCAAGAATTTGTGACCTATGTTATACCATCACACACTGACATTAGCAGACTGAAAGAGCAGGAAGGAAATACCAAAGTAAGCCCCATATTAGTACTGTAGAAAGCTGCTGCTACCTCTGGGACTGAAGGGACAAAAGAGCACTGGTATTTGTGGGCAGCACACTGACTTTGAGTGATGGGTGTTCTGTTGTGGTTGTGCGAAATCTCTAAAGAGGCTACCACTTGGCTCATCTTCAGCTTCCTGAGGAAGAGATGCAGTGAGGCTGGTGTCCTCTGAGAAGTGCATGGTGGCCTCTGGTACTCTGTCACTGGAGGGCTGTGGTTGTGCCACTGAGTGGTGTAGCATTGTTGGTATTGTTCAATTGCTCTGTCATCTCCAACTCTTTGCAAGCCCATGGACTATAGCACAGCAGGCTTCCCTATTTTTCACCATGTCCCAGAGCTTACTTAGACTCATGTCCATTGAGTTAGTGATGCATCCAACCATCTTGTCCTCTGTTGGTATGTTTGCTGTTTTCTGCTGCTGGAGAAACTCAAAGGAACCATAAATAGAAAAGAATTTGTTCTTCCCTCCTCCTGTCTTTCAGTTTCACACTAATCTCTTTTCACTGACAGAAATGAAACAGGAGTCCACCTGGGAAGAGAGTATTGAAATTATAGTGCAAAGAAGCAGAGTATGGATAGGTTATTTGACCAGAAAAACAATAGGTAACTAACTGGCACAGCTTGATTTTGGTTTATGTTTTTCTTGCAGGTACCACCTCTCAAATCTTCCTGCTGAATTCTTCGTGCTCAACTATGAAGATCATCTTATGTGGTCCAGATAGATCCCTGTTACCTCTTCACAGTACATGGCTGGTGCCTGATATTAATTGGATATGCTGTGTTTGAAAAGTACTCAAGATAAACAGATTTATGATAGATGGATTTCAATGGGAAAAAGGTTTGGCAAGCTGAAATCATTTGGGGTCATCATGTATTTCAGACAACCAATGACCCATTGGATATATGGGAACAGAGAATGTACAGAGGTTGGATACCAGGAAATCTCCATCAGGCCAGTCGATAATGGTTCAGTTTCTCTTCCTTCTCCTCCACCATGTTGTTTTGGAAAATCTGGTAATTATTTTCCAGTTTATATTTGTTCTATAAGGCTTACTGTTGTCAGAGCTGGACCAAGTGACTTCCTGAGTGTTTGCAGCTTTTTTTTTTAATATCAAGATTTTATTTGTTTATTTAATGTGTATTATTTAAGAATGCATTCATTTGGCTATGCCAGACCTTAGTGTGGCATGTGGCATCTTCAATTTTTATGGCATTCAGAATCCTTATTTGCAGGATGTGAACTCTTCACTGTGGCCCGTGGGATCTGATTCCCCAGCCAGGGACTGAACTTCAGGCTCCTTGAATTGGGAGCATGGAGTTTTAACCACTGTACCACCAGGGAAGTCCAAGGTTTACAGCTTTGAGGAAGGTTATGAATTGTGCACTCTTTAGAATCTCTTTGGCATCACAGGAATAGTCTGGAACCTTAGTCTTTGAACAAGGAGCCCCTGTGGTCAGTTTCTTCTCACTCCTGTCTTCAGAGCCCTCATCCAATCCTAGCTGCTTTGCAATTCTTAAACAGGTTTTGTTCTAGTCTAAGCTCTGGGACCTGCTACCAGGAGCTCTTAAGTTGCTCTGGTATTTGGTTTCCAGGGAGGATCTGTATCCCAATAGGTAGAGCAGCTCAAATATATTTCTGCCATTTTAGCTCATACCTATGCTCTCTTTACACCCTTTAAGGGATGGATGCTTAATGATAAAGCAAATTCAGGAGATACGATCAGGAATTTAATGGAAAAATGAACATTAAAAACTAGCGATTGGATAAGATTTTCTAATTCCTCTTCTGGTTGAAAAGCGTTTATTTGGTTTGACTACCCACTTCCCGGCCAAACAGTGAGGAGAGCTGAACTTACCTTTATGTCTGTCCTGCTTTTCCTTTAGGGATCTCCTTCTTCTGCTTCCCCAGGTGCTGTTTTGTGTCCTGCTCTAATGGGGCCTTTGTGATTGGATAACATGATATAATTCACAACTTCTCTGTATGTCCGTTTTCTCTACTGTTTGGGTATCTAATTTATACTTCACATATAATATTCCCCAAACTAAGCTCCTGATTTGTGTAAGTTTCCCAAGCTTTTAGTTTCCTTCATCTTTCAATTTCAGTTGATGAAAACCCCATCCTCCCAGTTGCTTAGGCCAAAACCCCTCAGAGTTATTCTGGTCCTTTTCTTTCTCTTATTCTTCTCTATCAATCTGTTAGCAAATTCCATTGGCTCTACTGTTAGAATCTGCTCACTTCTCACCATCTACTGCTGCTGCTATCCTAGTCATCTCTCAGCTTGATCAAAGGAATATACTCCCACCTGACTTATCTGCTTCCATCCTTGTCCCACTCCTGTCTCTTTGTAATATGATCCTTTAAGAATAAAGTCAGAACATGCCACTCTTCTGCCCCAAACTCTCCAATTGTCCCTTGCCTCACTCAGAGCAAAAACCTAAGTCTTTAAAATATTTACAAAAGATCTTTGATGATCAGGCTTCTCACTCATCCTCTGAACCTCATCTTTTACTTCTTTTCCCTTTGTCTTCTCCATGTTGTCCTCTTTGGTTGTTTTTCTTTTAGCAGATCATGCAGATTCCTCCCGCATGATTTTTGGATTAGCTTTCCCCTCTGTTTACGATAGCCTTCTTGCCACACATTTGCATTGTTTGTTCCTTCCCCTTTCAAGTCTTCTCTCAAATGCTACCTTCTCAGTGAGGTCTTCCCTGATAATTGAATTTAAAACTGGAGCCCCCTTGACTTAGTGCCTGGCATGTTCTATCACCCTTCTCTGTTTTATCTTTATTCAGAACAATAATTATCATTGGACAAACCCAAGCAGCCAGGAGAAAAACACATTTTAAATACGTATTGTTGATCATTTTGCTCTCCTCAGTATAATATAAACCATATGAGTGCATGGATTATTGTCTGTTTTGTTCATCCCTGTGTCCTGAATCCCTAGAGGAGTGCTTGGCACATAATAGGCCAAACTTTAGCAAATACTGGTTGAATGAATGAATGCATGCATATATGCATAAAATAAATCTCTTAAATGTAATGTAGACGGTACTGGATGATTTATAATGCACATCCATTTCTAAATCTAGTAAAGTGACGCTCAGGCTGAGGTTCCTTTTGGGCTGCAGTAATAGCCTATATGTTTAACAGCTGGTAATAGACTAGCACTGAGTCATCAGAATTTTTGCCACCCATAAACAACTACTCTGGCCTTACTGATAGTACATATAGGCAAAATACCAACCCTGCTTCTATCCAGGACTTTCTGAATTTTAAAAGGCCTCTCTTGAAGATTTAGAAGCCAAAGGTTATCATTTTGTAATAGTAATCTCAGCATTCTTGCATACCAGTAGTAGGAAATAGTTGACAGCTCATCTCACCTCTAGAAAGTGTCTATTCTGCATACTTACAAAGTTAACCCTGAATTTTTATGTAAATCTCAGAGATCTAAACATACTAGGAATAGAATATGTATTTATGTTTTCTCCTGGGTTAGCAGAATTTTCCCTGCTTTGGTTAAGTTGTTCAGCAGTTGAGTGGAGAAACACAGGAGTTCTTAGGAATATATTTGAGAAGGTTGACACTAAGATGCAAGCCCTCAAGGAGCTTTCAGTAATGACACAATTAGCCTGCAAGGCCATCTCCAATCAGTGTAGCATTTAATATAGGCACAATGCACACTACCTTAGCCTACTGTGGGCATTGCTACATTGCAGAAAAAAATACGTGGAACAATTATGTAGAAAACAGTGACCTGATTGTCAGTTTACTGACAAAGTTAAAAATGATTCATTCATTTTCTTGATCATTCATTCAAGAATTTTTATTGAGTGTTTACTATTTACCAGCCACTTTTCAGGCATATGTGATACATGAAACTTCTTTTCCTAGAATGGGTGGCATATTTTATTCATTTTTTCCTTCAGCATTGATTGAGTGCCAAATGTGTGCTGGATACTGTACTAGGTTCGGGGTAAACAAAGTAAGTTGGTATGGACCTTGCCATTGGAGAACTTTCTCTCGAGGAGAAGGGAGACATGTTTTAGATACATGGGCAAGGTGCAAGGGGAGGGCACGAAGGAAGAGGTGGTTTATTCTACCTTAGAGCTCTGGTAAGATAAATACAGATTCCTAGAGAAGTGAGTGTCTAGAATGAGCCTTGGCAAATGAGTAGGTGTTTGTTAGGGCAGGGGGTTGGGGGTGGGAGGCAGGCTTTGCAGGCAAAGGGATTCAGTAAGAGCAGAGGCAAAGTGTTATGAAAGCACATCGGAGAGTCAAGGAGTTATAAAAAACTTTGAAGTCAAGACAAGCATAGATAATTTAGGGTCTTCTGTGTCATTTTAAGAATTTTGCTTTGTGTTCTGTAAACTGTGGAGAGTCTTTGAAGGATTTGAAGAAGGAGGGCTACATGATCTTTCTTGGTTTTTAAAGGTCACTGTCATTTTGGGAGCATTTGGAGAAAGAATTATAGGAAGTGAGATTACAGACAGGGAGTTAGTTAGGGGGTATTTCTGATTTGATATAAAAAGTGATGCAGGCTGAACTCTGGCAATCAAAGAAGGAAGGAGAAAAGGATATAGGTATAAAAAATGGTAAGGCCATGGAATTGAGAAGGCTTATAAACATCTGAATGCAGAGTTCCAGAGAATAGCAAGCAGAGATAAGAAAGCCTTCTTCAGCAATCAATGCAAAGAAATAGAGGAAAAGAACAGAATGGGAAAGACTAGAGATCTCTTCAAGAAAATTAGAGATATCAAGGGAACATTTCATGCAAAGATGGGCTCAGTAAAGGACAGAAATGGTATGGTCCTAACAGAAGCAGAAGATATTAAGAAGAGGTGGCAAGAATACATAGAAGAACTGTACAAAAAAGAGCTTCATGACCCAAATAATCAGATAGTGTGATCACTCATCTAGAGCCAGACATCTTGGAATGTGAAGTCAAGTGGGCCTGACAAAGCATTACTATGAACAAAGCTAGTGGAGGTGATGGAATTCCAGTGGAGCTGTTTCAAATCCTGAAAGATGGTGCTGTGAAAGTGCTGCACTCAATATGCCAGCAAATTTGGAAAACTCAGCAGTGGCCACAGGACTGGAAAAGGTCAGTTTTCATTCCAATACCAAAGAAAGGCAATGCCGAAGAATGCTCCAACTACCGCACAATTGCACTCATCTCACATGATAGTAAAGTAATGCTCAAAATTCTCCAGGCCAGGCTTCAGCAATACATGAACTATGAACTCCCTGATGTTCTAGCTGGTTTGAGAAAAGGCAGAGAAACCAGAAATCAAATTGTGAACATCCACTGGATCATGGAAAAAGCAAGCAAGTTCCAGAAAAACATCTATTTCTGCTTTATTGACTATGCCAAAGCCTTTGACTGTGTGGATCACAATAAACTGTGGAAAATTCTGAGAGAGATGGGAATACCAGACCACCTGACCTGCCTCTTGATAAACCTATAAGCAGGTCAGGAAGCAACGGTTAGAACTGGACATGGAACAACAGACTGGTTCCAAATAGGAAAAGGAGAACATCAAGGCTGTATACTGTCACCCTGCTTATTTAGCTTCTGTGCAGAGTGCATCATGAGAAATGCTGGACTGGAAGAAGCACAAACTGGAATCAAGATTGCCAGGAGAAATATCAATAACCTCAGATATGCAGATGACACCACCCTTATGGCAGAAAGTGAAGAGGAACTAAAAAGCCTCTTGATGAAAGTGAAAGAGGAGAGTGAAAAAGTTGGCTTAAAGCTCAACATTCAGAAAACTAAGATGATGGCATCTGGTCCCATCACTTCATGGGAAATAGATGGAGAAACAGTGGAAACAGTGTCAGACTTTATATTGGGGGTCTCCAAAATCACTGCCGATGGTGACTGTAGCTATGAAATTAAAAGACGCTTACTCCTTGGAAGAAAAGTTATGACCAACCTAGGTAGCATATTCAAAAGCAGAGACATGACTTTGCCTTCTAAGGTCCATCTAGTCAAGGCTATGGTTTTTCCTGAGGTAATGTATGGATGTGAGAGTTGGACTGTGAAGAAAGCTGAGCACTGAAGAATTGATGCTTTTGAACTGTGGTGTTGGAGAAGACTCTTGAGAGTCCCTTGGACTGCAAGGAGATCCAACCAGTCCATTCTGAAGAAGGCCAGCCCTGGTATTTCTTTAGGGGGAATGATGCTGAAGCTGAAACTCCAGTACTTTGGCCACCTCATGCAAAGAGTTGACTCAAGACCAACCTAGATAGCATATTCAAAAGCAGAGACATTATTTTGCCAACAAAGATCCATCTAGTCAAGGCTATGATTTTTCCTGTGGTCATGTATGGATATGAGAGTTGGACTGTGAAGAAAGCTGAGTGCCAAAGAATTGATGCTTTTGAATTGTGTTGTTGGAGAAGACTCTTGAGAGTCCCTTGGACTGCAAGGAGATCCAACCAGTCCATTCTAAAGGAGATCTGTCCTGGGATTTCTTTGGAAGGAATGATGCTAAAGCTGAAACTCCAGTACTTTGGCTACCTCATGCGAGGAGTTAACTCATTGGAGAAGACTCTGATGCTGGGAGGGATTGGGAGCAGAAGGAGAAGGGGACAACAGAGGATGAGATGACTGGATGGCATCACTGACTAGATGGACATGTCTGAGCGAACTGCGGGAGTTGGTAATGGACAGGGAGGCCTGGTGTGCTTCGATTCATGGGGTCGCAAAGAGTTGGACACGACTGAGCAACTGAACTGAACTGATTCTTAGTAACGTCAGAGAAAGACAAATATGATATCACTTACATATGGAATCTAAAAACAATACAAATGAATCTGTACACAAAGTAGAAATAGACTCAGAGACATAGGAAACAAACTTACGGTTACCAAAGGGGATTGGAGGGAGGAAGGAACAAATTAAAAAATATGGGA
The DNA here is from genome assembly GCA_006408675.1 of Madoqua kirkii. NCBI lineage: Eukaryota > Metazoa > Chordata > Mammalia > Artiodactyla > Bovidae > Madoqua > Madoqua kirkii. The sequence goes on along the minus strand of SJYC01083690.1, from coordinate 29,669 downwards.
TTAATAGACACACTACTATTTTTCAAATAGAAAAACAACAAGGATTTACTGTAAAACACAGGAAGTTTATTCTGTATAATAACCTATAATGGGATATAACCAGGAAAAAATAACCAATAACTGAGTGACTATTCTGTAAAGCTGAAGCTAACACATTATTGTAAATCATCTATATTTCAATCTATTCTTTAAAAATTGTGAACAATTTTCACCTGGTGAGATACGAGAGGAATTTGGAGGGCGGTGTGTTTGAGAGGACCTTGATGAAAGGACCAGTAAAGAATTTCTTTGTCTAAATCTAGCTGGGGTTTGAATTTGCTCAAAGATAGTTTCAAAGAGAGTCTCTCATTCCCAGGTCATGAAAGTGGAGCCTGGTGTGAGCAGGAGTTCAGGGTCACGTGGAGGGTTCCCTTTGGCCGGACATGAGACCACAGAGCCCGGGAGGCAGTGGGCTTCCTGCCCTCCAGCCTCCCTGACTGTCTCTGCTGTGTGTCTGTCTCTGCTCCCCCAGCACGGAGCCCAGTGTTCTCCCACTTAGCATCTTCTCTCCGGGGACTCTGTACCATCCGGGCATACAAAGCTGAACAGAAGTTTCAGGAAGTGTTTGACTCACACCAGGATTTGCATTCAGGTGTGTAAATTTCTGGAGATTATTTCTAAGGATGGTATGTGCTGCTTTTTGAGGCCTGACCTCTCTCTCGGGTGTCCTGGCTGGCCAGCCCCTCTCTCTGCTGCCCCACAGCCCCCTCTGCATACCTGCCTCCCCCACCCCTTCCTCTCAGCATCCCCTCTGTGCTCCCCTCTTCCCCGTCACCCCCTGCTTTTCTCCCCTGACTGGCTCGCATTGTCCTTGCATCACTGTGCCCTGTGGACTTCTGTCTCTTTAGGGCAAGAGTCAGCAATTTTTTTTTTTTTTTTTTACAAAGATCCAGATAAAAATACTGTAGGCTTTGTGTGCTGTACTGTCTCTGTTGCAACTACTCACCTTTGGGCTTGCAGCACAAAGACAGGCAGAGATAATACATCAGTGAATGCCCGTAGCTGTGTTCCAATAAAACTTTATTTTCAGAACCAGGTGGGTGGCTGTTCTTGCCGCCGGGCTGCGGTTTGCTGACTCTTTTCAGAGCAGACATGGAGAGCAGCAGACGTATCGAGGAAAGTAATTTCCTGATTCGCTACCCACTTGATTATGCTTTGTATCAGTGAAGTATTTTTTCCTCGGTAGAAAATTCAGAATTTCTTCTAAGCCTATAAAATCCTGGCCAAACTTTTCAATTGTTATTGTATTTTGAAGACAAAATGACATTTTGAAAGCCACATGCAGATCCTATTCACTGATGGTCGTGTGGACACTGGTTCCTAAGAATAAACACTGCAGGACCCTGTAGTGAGGGCAGAAGGTGCTGGAATCAGAGTGTGAGCTGTGCTGTCTGCTGTCAGAGACCTGGGAACAGTCAGCCCTGTGAGAGGAGGATCTTCATGCTGAGGCCCAGCACTGCAGGGAACACACCAATGAGATGATTTCCCACCTTCTGTCTTGTGATTGTATTTCTGTTGATAACCTGTGGGTTGAAGTTTCAATGCGTGCTTCCTGGACGAATTCCACAGGTTGTACTGTGTTAGAACCTGGTTTTCTGGAATCTTTAGTTTCCTTGGGTGTGTAATTTTTCTGCCTTACCTTGTGTGAAGCAAAATGCTCTCCCTGATGAGAAGCAGCTAACATGGTTTCCTGTTTCTGTATTGCACTTGTTACAGTTCACAAACCCAGAGGCGTGGCTCCTGCTTCTGACGGCGTCCCGATGGCTTGCTGTGTATCTGGATGTCGTCTGTGCCATCTTTGTTCCTGTTGTTGCCTTTGGGGCCCTGATCCTGGTAGAAAGTAAGTACAGATGTGAATACTTGTGGTATATTTACAGTTTATAGCTTTGTTTGTAGTTATTAAACTCTTGCCATCTTGTCTAATATATGCTGCTGCTGCTGCTAAGTCGCTTCAGTTGTGTTCGACTCTGCGCGACCCCATAGACAGCAGCCCACCAGGCTCCTCTGTCCACAGGATTCTTTAGGCAAGAACACTGGGGTGGGGGGAGTGGTTGCCATTTCCTTTTCCATCTAATGTATACTCTTTGGTTATAATGCATTGTATCAAAGTGTTTTGCCACATGTGACTCCGTGTGTGTGCAGTGTGGTCCATGTGAAGTCATTTGTGTCTTTTTTTGTTCCGTTTATTTATTTATAGTAGGTCCTTGTTGAGACCTCTTTAAAAATTTCTTGATTGGCATATAGCTAATTTATGATGTTGTGTTAGCTTCAGGTATACAGTCAAGTGAATCTGTTATATGTATTTCCACTTTTTAAAAGATTCTTTTTTCCATACCCTATTAACATTGGGGTGCATGTATCATTTTTTTAGTAGTTTGCATTTTAATTAATACTTCAAATAATTAGAAAATAATTTTTCTTTTGGGGTTTTGGAATCTTTAGGAGCAAAGATCAGGTATGAAGTACTTGCTCCAGCAGACCCGTGGTACCTTGGGCCCCTGCTTTGATTCACTCGACTGTTAAGTTTTTTTTTTTAATTTATTTTTTTTGAAGGAGAATTGCTTTACAGAATTTTGTTGTTTTCTATCAAACCTCAACATGAATCAGCCATAGGTTATACAAATATCCTCTCCCTTTTGAACTTCCCTCCCATCTCCCTCCCCATCTCACCCATCCAGGTTGATACAGAGCCCTTGTTTGAGTTTCCTGAGCCATACAGCAAATTCCTGTTGGCTATCTGTTTTACATATGGTAATGTAAGTTTCCATGTTACTCTGTCCATACATCTCACCCTCTAATTCCCTCTCCTCATGTCTTTAAGTCTATTTTCTATGTCTATTTCTCCATTGCTGCTCTGAAAATAAATTCTTCAGTACCATTTTTCTAGATTCCATATATGTGCATTAGAATATGATATTTGTCTTTCTCTTTGTGACTCACTTCACTCTGTATAATAGGTTCTAGGTTCTTCCACCTCATTAGAACTGACTCAAATGCATTCCTTTTAATGGCTGAGTAATATTCCATTGTGTATATGTACCACAGCTTCTTTATCCATTTATCTGTCGATGGACATCTAGGTTGCTTCCATGTTCTAGCTATTGTAAATAGTGCTGCAAAGAACAATGGGATATATGTGTCTTTTTCAATTTTGGTTTCCTTAGGGTATATGCCTAGAAGTGGGATTGCTGGGTCATAAGGTGATTTTATTCCTAGTTTTTAAAGGAATCTCCATACCGTCTTCCATAGTGGCTGTATCAATTTACAGTCCCACCAACAGTGCAAGAACATTCACTTTTCTCCACACCCTCTTCAGCATTTACTATTTGTAGATTTTTTGATGATGGCATTCTAACCAGTATGAGATGATATCTCATTATAGTTTTGATTTGTATTTCTCTAATGATGAGTGATTTTGAGCATCTTTTCATGTGTTTGTTAGCCATTTGTATGTATGTCTTCTTTGAAGAAATGTCTGTGTAGGTCTTTTTCACTGTTGTTGCCTTTGGGGCCCTGATCCTGGTAGAAAGTAAGTACAGATGTGAATACTTGTGGTATATTTACAGTTTATAGCTTTGTTTGTAGTTATTAAACTCTTGCCATCTTGTCTAATATATGCTGCTGCTGCTGCTAAGTCGCTTCAGTTGTGTTCGACTCTGCGCGACCCCATAGACAGCAGCCCACCAGGCTCCTCTGTCCACAGGATTCTTTAGGCAAGAACACTGGGGTGGGGGGAGTGGTTGCCATTTCCTTTTCCATCTAATGTATACTCTTTGGTTATAATGCATTGTATCAAAGTGTTTTGCCACATGTGACTCCGTGTGTGTGCAGTGTGGTCCATGTGAAGTCATTTGTGTCTTTTTTTGTTCCGTTTATTTATTTATAGTAGGTCCTTGTTGAGACCTCTTTAAAAATTTCTTGATTGGCATATAGCTAATTTATGATGTTGTGTTAGCTTCAGGTATACAGTCAAGTGAATCTGTTATATGTATTTCCACTTTTTAAAAGATTCTTTTTTCCATACCCTATTAACATTGGGGTGCATGTATCATTTTTTTAGTAGTTTGCATTTTAATTAATACTTCAAATAATTAGAAAATAATTTTTCTTTTGGGGTTTTGGAATCTTTAGGAGCAAAGATCAGGTATGAAGTACTTGCTCCAGCAGACCCGTGGTACCTTGGGCCCCTGCTTTGATTCACTCGACTGTTAAGTTTTTTTTTTTAATTTATTTTTTTTGAAGGAGAATTGCTTTACAGAATTTTGTTGTTTTCTATCAAACCTCAACATGAATCAGCCATAGGTTATACAAATATCCTCTCCCTTTTGAACTTCCCTCCCATCTCCCTCCCCATCTCACCCATCCAGGTTGATACAGAGCCCTTGTTTGAGTTTCCTGAGCCATACAGCAAATTCCTGTTGGCTATCTGTTTTACATATGGTAATGTAAGTTTCCATGTTACTCTGTCCATACATCTCACCCTCTAATTCCCTCTCCTCATGTCTTTAAGTCTATTTTCTATGTCTATTTCTCCATTGCTGCTCTGAAAATAAATTCTTCAGTACCATTTTTCTAGATTCCATATATGTGCATTAGAATATGATATTTGTCTTTCTCTTTGTGACTCACTTCACTCTGTATAATAGGTTCTAGGTTCTTCCACCTCATTAGAACTGACTCAAATGCATTCCTTTTAATGGCTGAGTAATATTCCATTGTGTATATGTACCACAGCTTCTTTATCCATTTATCTGTCGATGGACATCTAGGTTGCTTCCATGTTCTAGCTATTGTAAATAGTGCTGCAAAGAACAATGGGATATATGTGTCTTTTTCAATTTTGGTTTCCTTAGGGTATATGCCTAGAAGTGGGATTGCTGGGTCATAAGGTGATTTTATTCCTAGTTTTTAAAGGAATCTCCATACCGTCTTCCATAGTGGCTGTATCAATTTACAGTCCCACCAACAGTGCAAGAACATTCACTTTTCTCCACACCCTCTTCAGCATTTACTGTTTGTAGATTTTTTGATGATGGCATTCTAACCAGTATGAGATGATATCTCATTATAGTTTTGATTTGTATTTCTCTAATGATGAGTGATTTTGAGCATCTTTTCATGTGTTTGTTAGCCATTTGTATGTATGTCTTCTTTGAAGAAATGTCTGTGTAGGTCTTTTTCCCACTTTTTTTTTTTTGAAAAAAAATTTTTAATTTTTTTTTTACTTTATTCTACTTTACTGTATTGATTTTGGCATACATTTACATGAATCCACCACAGGTGTATATGAACTCCCAATCCTGAATCCCCCTCTCATCTCCCACCCCATATCATCTCTCTGGATCATCCCCGTTTTTTCCCACTTTTTGGTTGGATTGTTTGTTTTTCAGGCATTGAGTTGTATGAACTGCTTATATATTTTGGAAATTAATCTTTTGTCAGTTGTTTCATTTGCTATTATTTTCTCCCATACTGAGGGTAGTCTTTTCACCTTGCTTATGATTGGGTTTATATTTTTGTTTTGTTTGTTGTTTAGATGAGGCTTCCTGCACAGGGTGCTACTGGTGATGCCAGGTCTTGTATTCAAGTGGTTTACTTTGTGTGAGTTCTCACTATTTGATACTCCCTAGGGTTAATTCTCTGGTAGTCTAGGGTCTTGGGGTCAGTGCTCCCACTCCAAAGGCTCAGAGCTTGGTTTCTCTCCAAAGACCAGCCTAAGTCCAATATACCAAGTAGAATTTCACCTGAAATGAAAGAGTCTTTACTTGAGTTCCAAAGCCAGTGCACAAGAACACAGTGAAGTTCTCTGACTCAGCGGAAGCTTGGTATTTTGCCTGCAATGTGGATAGGCCTCCTTGGATGGCAACAGATGACTAGAGGGTCTGTCTTTGGCAGTGGTCAGCAGAACTCTTTTTAAAGTTTTATTGGATTATAGTTGACTTACACCATCTAGGGATCCCAAGTAATGGTTGGAGGAGGCTATGGCACTCATAGGAGCCTTAAAAGTCATTTGTAACCTAAAGGCTTTCAGATGGTTAGAAACAAATCCAGTTACACAGTTACAAATGCAGGCAACAAACAATAAAAATAGAACAATTAGAATTATTATAATTAAAATAGTTTTACACTATGGGAGCTAATTAATGTTTCCCAAAGTGAGGTGACTGAGGTTAAGGAGTATCCATAGCCTGAATCATCTTGTTGGACCATAAAGAAGGCTGAGTGCTGAAGAACTGATGTTTTTGAACTGTGGTGTTGAAAAAGACTCTTGAGAATCCCTTGGACTCTAAAGAGATCAAGCCAGTAAATCCTAAAGGAAGTAAGTCCTGAATATTCATTAGAAGTACAGATGCTGAAACTCTAATACTTTGGCCTCCTGATGCAAAGAACTGACTCATTTGAAAAGACCCTGATGCTGGGAAAGACTGAAGGCCAGAGAAGAAGAGGGTGGCAGAGGATGAGATGGTTAGATAGCATCACTGACTCAGTGGACATGCACTTGAGGTCAACAAAAACAAGACTGAGAGTTGACTGTGGCTCAGATCATGAACTCCTTATTGCCAAATTTACTCTTAAACAGAAAAAAAAGTAAGGAAAGCCACTAGGCTATTCAGGTATGACCTAAATCAAATCTCTTAAAATTATACAGTAAAAGTGACAAACAGATTCAAGGGTTTAGATCTGATAGACAGAGTGCCTGAAGAACTATGGACAGAGGTTTGTAACACTGTACAGGAGGCAGTGATCAAAACCCCATCCTCAAGAAAAAGAAAAGCAACAAGGCCAAGTGGTTGTCTGAAGAGGCCTTGCAAATAGCTGAGAAAAGCAGAGAAGTGAAAGGCAAAAGAGAAAAAGAAAGATGTACTCATCTGAATGCAGAGTTACAAAGAATAGCAAGGAGAGATAAGAAAGCCTGGCAACCCACTCCAGTATTCTTGCCTGGAGAATCCCATGGACTGAGGAGCCTGGTGGGCTGCAGCCCACGGGATCGCAAAGAGTCGGACACAACTGAGTGACTTTACTTTTCCTCAATGATCAATGCAAAGAAATAGAGGAAAACAACAGAATGGGAAAGACAAGACATCTCTTCAAGAAAATTAGAGATACCAAGGGAAATTTCATACAAAGATGGGCACAGTAAAGGGCAGAAATGGTATAGACCCAACAGAAGCAGAAGATATTAAGAGGTGGCAAGAATACACAGTAGAACTATACAAAGAGATCTTCATAACCCAGATAACCACAATGGTGTGATTACTCATCTAGAGCCAGACATCCAGGAGTGTGAAGTCAAGTGGGCCTTAGGAACTATCACTATGAACAAAGCTAGCGGGAGTAATGGAATTCCAGCTGAGCTATTTCCAATCCTAAAAGATGATGCTGTGAAAGTGCTGCATTCAATATGCCAGCAAATTTGGAAAACTCAGCAGTGGACATAGGACTAGAAAAGGTGAGCTTTCATTCCAAATCAAAACAATGTTTAAAGTACCACACAGTTGCATTCATTTCACATGCTAGCAAAGTAATACTCAAAATTATCCAAACTAGGCTTTAACAGAATATGAACTGAGCAATTCCAGATGTTCAAACTGTATTTAGAAAACGCAAAGGAATCAGAGATCAAATTGCCAATATCTGTTGGATCACAGAAAAAGCAAGAGAATTTCAGGAAAAAACAAAACAAACATCTACTTCTGCTTCATTGACTACATTAAAGCCTTTGACTGAATGGATCACAACAAACCAGAAAATTCTGAAAGAGATGGGAATACCACACCACCTTACCTGCCTCCTATGAAAACTGTATGCAGGTCAAGAAGCAACAGTTAGAACTGGACATGAAAGAATAGACTGGTTAAAAATTGGGAAAGGAGTATATCAAGGCTGTATATTGTCCCCCTGCTTATTTAACTTATGCAGAGTACCTCATATGAAATGTATGAGTGAAGCATAAGCTGGAATCAAGACTGCAGGGATAAATGTAAATAACTTCAGATATGCAGATGACACCACCATTATGGCAGAAAGCAAAGAGGAACTAAAGAGGCTCTTGATGAAAGTGAAAGAGGAGAGTGAAGAAGCTGGATTACAACTCAACATTCAGAAAATGAAGATAATGGCATTCTGTCCTATCACTTCATGGCAATAGATGGGGAAACAATGGGAACAGACAGACTTTATTTTCTTGGGCTCTAAAATCAATGCAGATGGCAACTGCAGCCATGAAATTAAAAGACGTTTGCTCCTTGGAAAAAAACCCACTTCAGTGTTCTTGCCTGGAGAATTCCAGGGACGGGGGAGCCTGGTGGACTACCATCTATGGAATCGCACAGTCGGACATGACTGAAGTGACTTAGCAGCAGCAGCAGCAGCAGCAGCTCCTTAGAAGAAAATCTATAACCAACCTAGACAGCATATTAAAAAGCAGAGACATTACTTTGCTGACCAAGGTCTGTCTAGTCAAAGCTATGGTTTTTCTAGTAGTCATGTATGGATGTACGAGTTGGACCGTAAAGAATGCTGAGCACCAAAGCATTGATGCTTTTGAACTGTAGTGTTGAAGAAGACTCTTGAGAGTCCCTGGCACTGCAAGGAGATCAAACCAGTCAGTCCTAAAGGAAATCAGTCCTTAATATTCATTGGAAGACCTTATGCTAAAGCTGAAACTCCAATACTTTGGCCACCTGATGCAAAGAGCTGACTCATTAGAAAAGATCTTGGTGCTGGGAATGACTGAAAGTAGGAGGAGAAGGGGACGACAAAGGATAAGATGGTTGGATGGCATCACCGGCTCAATGGACATGAGTTTGAGGAATCTCTGGGAGTTGGTGATGGACAGGGAAGTCTGGAGTGCTGTTGTCCATGGGGTCACACTTATTCAGACATGACTGATCAACTGAAAAACAACCTTGTTAATTCTTTCTAAATTCATAACATTTTAGAAAAATTTACTTATTTCTTTGGCTGTACTTGGTCTTAGTTGGAACACATGGGATCTTTGATCTTAGTTGTGACATGCAGGACTTTAGTTGCAGCACGTGAATTCTTAGTTGTGGCATGTGGAATCTAGTTCCCTGTCCAAGGATTGAACTCAGGCCTCCTGCATCGGGAGCTCAGAGTCTTATCTATTGGACCACCAGAGAAGTCCCTCATAATGTTGTTGTTTTTCCTGTATTATGGTCTCAATCAACAGAAGTAATATTATGAGTAATACTATCACTACAGGCAAATGATTCAAATATAATAAAGTAGTCTTCTCACTACTATATAAAATGGATAACTAAAAAGGACCTACTGTATTCTAGCACAGGGAACTCTATTTAAATACTCAGTAATGACATATATGGGCAAATACTTTTAAAAGAGTGGATTATATGTATGTTGTGCTGTTCTTAGTCACTCAGTCATATCTGACTCTTTGTGACCCCATGGACTGTAGCCCATCAGGTTCCTCTGTCCATGGGGATTCTCCAGGCAAGAATACTAGAGTGAATTGCCATGCTCTCCCCTAGGAGGTCTTCCCAACCCAGGGATGAATCCAGGTCTCCCATATTGAAGGCAGAGTCTTTACTGTCTGGGACACCAGGGAACCCTAGAATACTGTAGTGGGTAGCCTATCCCTTCTCCAGGGGATCTTCCTGACTGAGGAAATGGAGTCTCTGACATTGCAGGTAGATGCTTACCAGTTGAGCTACCAGGGAAGCCAGATTATATGTATATGTCTGGCTAATTCACTTTACTGTACACCTGAAACTAACACAACTTTGTAAATCAACTATACTACAATAAAAATCATAAAAATAAAGGATTCTTATTCATAAAGTGACAGAAGAAACTGTGAAAGGGATTGAGAAGGACACTGACTTTATTTCTTTTCTTCCTCATTTAGCTTTAGATCTCGGGCAGGTTGGCCTGGTCCTGTCTCTCACCGTCACACTCACGGGGATGTTCCAGTTGTGTGTCAGGCAAAGTGCCAAAGTTGAGAATATGGTGATGTTTATCTTTGTTTTTAGCCTTTTCAAGTCTCCTTGCTATTAAATGGCATAAAAGCAATTCTTATGTGAAATAGAAAGCTATTATTTTAACATTGTAGTTTGCGAAGTTTTTTTACATTCTCCTCCATCTGCTTAAAGTTAACGTAAAATAAAATATATGCATCTTTTCTCAGTCTTATGTATGCATATCAGAATGTTTTATATTTATCACAAACTGTCCTCAAATATAATAAATGTCTCTATAGGAGGGAGGTTCTGAGATCCTAGAGAGAATATAAGCTAATTTCTTAGCATCTTGCTTATTTGTTTCTTAATGGGTAATTCCTCATTTTTGGTTAAAAAAAAATCAATATTTTGAGGTTTATTTAATTAATATGTTCCCCCACCACCCTTATTCCATTTTATCATTTATTCTTGTGTGTGTTGAATACTTGAATTTGCTGGCAGCCCTTCTTTCTGGTAGTATAAGCTCCCTCTCAGAATGTACTCTCAGAAGTATGGAAGTATGGTTGCTTAAGATGCCTTAGTCAGTATGCAGATTATACACTTTTCAAATATTTGCACCTTCTCCTAAAGTCAGGAAAACAATAGCAATGAAATCTTTCCATTTCTCTGTTCTAATAGAGGAGAAAGTGACTAATAATTAAATTGAGGTTTGATGACCATCCAGTTCTCTTATCTATAACTTGTGGCCCTTCTGTAGCCATTATTACTGATTGGTGTCTATAAATATTATTTTCTGTGACAAAATTCTCTTTTTTTTTATTCAAGTATGAAAAGTGGGTCAATAAAGTCTTACCATTCATTTTTATAATTCTTTCAGTTTTAATATCATGTTGAAAATAGCTGTAAGTCAAACTGTTACAAGATGATGAACAACTTTGCAAATCATCAAAGACTATATATCAAACTCCTACTTCTATGCATTGTGGTATTAAGGCCTGAAATATTCTTAACCATGTAAAAGTAGATATAAATATATAAAAGCAGAGCATTTCACTTATTAATCTCTGAACATCCATAAACAAGACCCTCTGATACTAACTGATGTGAGGTCATATGTGTTTCAGATGATTTCAGTAGAAAGGGTTACTGAATATACAGACCTTGAGAAAGAAGATCACTGGGAATATGTGTATGTGCCACCAACCTGGCCCCATGAAGGGGAGATTTTCTTTGATGATGTTAACTTCAGGTACGACTCATATGGGCCTCTGATATTAAAGGACCTGAGAGCACGCATTGATTCAAGAGAAAAGGTTTGTTTAAGCCATTTGCCTCTTTGAAGTCTAGCTAAAGTTTTAGCACTGTATTTGTTCTTAGATTCCTCATTGCGTCGTGGGAACTCTTCATTCCTCTGTGAAGGCAGATTAGATCAATGACATTGCAGGTGAATTTTTCTTGGAAACTGACCATGGAATGGGGATCCCAGCATTTCTTTCCCTGTATCATGAGCTCTCTCATGGTGAGTGGTGGCCCTGGGCCAGAGCTAGAACTTAACCTGACCCAGGACACTACATGTTTCACCTGATTTTTATATTCAAAGTCTGGGAACCAGCCCTGGCTCCCTGGCTCTGACTTTCTAATATCGCCTTTCTTTCCATCCTTTCATCTTTGTATGTCTGAATCTCCTCCTTCTACCATGGTGTCCTCTGGTTGTAACCTCCTCCTCTGTCCCTTGTCTCTTTCCATAGACCTTTCTTCCACTCACCCACAGCTGGCTGTCATCCCTGCCCTCCCCTGAGAGACTGCTTCTTTCTTTAGCACAGATCTGACCCTTACTGGCCTGGGCGAATTGCTTCTGGAAACATAGTGCAGCCCTAGGACCACTCCCACAGGAGCTGTGGGATGAGCCTGTAGTCACCAGAGAAGAGCCCGGAATCATGATCAGTCAGTAGTGAGGAACCAGAGCCCCCCATAGAGGCAGGGCCCAGAGACTCATTCAGTCTCTGAAAGCAAATTGAACGGAATAGGGGAAGATGCACATGGAAGGCAGCAGAGAGGCTTGTGATATGGTCCTGCCAGCATCTATGTCTTCTGGTGATGTTCCTTTTGAATTAGCTTGAGGCCCTTAATCTGGGCCAGAGTAGAGTCTTGAAGATGAGATGAAACCAGAACAGACAAGGTGGTAGGAGGCTCTTCCCCACCTACCTCTCCAGCCAGTGTATGTCCTAACTTATGCACACTGCTGCATGCGGGTTGTATGTAGGTTCTCCCACAGCACCACCTCCTCCCACTTCCAGTGTGCACACTGCCGCTCTATCTCAGAGAAGCTTCCCCTCCTCATTGGGCTGGTAAAAGTCTCCTAATTTTCTGATTGATTAAGGTATCTGCCTCTGTGAGGCCCTCAGTTCATCCTCAGTGCCTTATATATATTAAGGTGACATTTACAGGTCACCTGTGTTCATAGCAGCCAGGACTCAGAAGCAACTAAATCCTTACTAAATATTATTCAGTGTTAAAAAGGAACAAAATCCTGACCTATGGATAAACCTTGATAGCATCTTGTTAAATGAAATAAGCCAGACACAAAAGGAATGAATACTCTGATTCCACTTATGTGAGATTCCTAGAGTAGTCAAATTCAAGAAGACAGGAAGTAGGATGGTGGTCTCCAGGGACTGGGGGAAGGGGAACAGGAGTTGTTTGTTTAATGGGTACAAATTTCAGTTTTATGAGGCAAGAAAAAAATTCTGGAGCTTGGTTGCACAATAATGTGAATGTACTGAACACCAAACTGTCCACTTAAAAATGGTTACGTAGTTAAATTTTATGTTATGTGAATTTTATCATAATTAAAATAAAAGATAGCACATATGGCATGCTTTATAGTTTGGGGTCTGTATCTCACAGTACCTTGAGGCATTTTTAAAATCAGGGAGCACCTCACTTTCATCTCTGTTCCCCAGAAAGTGGCTTTTGCAGGGCGCACAGAGGGTCTGAGGGACTACCGGCTGTGAGGGTGAGTGAGTAACACACAGGTGTGAGCAACCAAGAACCAAAGCATACACATGACAGCTGAGGGAACAATTGAAGAAAGAATTGCTCTTAAAAACTCTTTCTACCACAGACTTATCTAGTGGACTAAAGCTTACTGTATGTAATTTAATGTATAGGAAAAGGTCAGTTTTCATTCCAATCCCAAAGAAAGGCAATGCCAAAGAATGCTCAAACTACTGCACAATTGCACTCATCTCACATGCTAGTAAAGTAATGCTGAAAATTCTCCAAGCCAGGCTTCAGCAATATGTGAACCGTGAACTTCCAGATGTTCAAGCTGGTTTTAGGAAAGGCAGAGGAACCAGACTTCCAATTGCCAACATCCACTGGATCATTGAAAAAGCGAGAGAATTCCAGAAAGACATCTATTTCTGCTTTATTGACTATGCCAAAGGCTTTGACTTTGTGGATCACAATAAACTGTGGAAAATTCTGAAAGAGATGGGAATACTAGACCACCTGACCTGCCTCTTGAGAAACCTATATGCAGGTCAGGAAACAACAGTTAGAACTGAACATGGAACAACAGACTGGTTCCAAACAGGAAAAGGAGTATGTCAAGGCTGTTTATTGTCACCCTGCTTATTTAACTTACATGCAGAGTACATCATGAGAAATGCTGGACTGGAAGAGGCACAAGCTGGAATCAAGATTGCCAGGAGAAATATCAATAACCTCAGATATGCAGATGACACCACCCTTATGGCAGAAAGGATAAGAACTGAAAAGCCTCTTGATGAAAGCGAAAGAGGAGAGTGAAAAAGTTGGCTTAAAGCTCAACATTCAGAAAACGAAGATCATGGCCTCTGGTCCCATTACTTCATAGGAAATAGATGGAGAAACAGTGGAAACAGTGTCAGACTTTATTTTATTGGGCTCCAAAATCATTGCAGATGGTGATTGCAGCCATGAAATTAAAAGACGTTACTCCTTGAAAGGAAAACTATGACCAACCTAGATAGCATATTCAAAAGCAGAGACATTACTTTGCTAACAAAGGTCCTTTTGTCAAGGCTATGGTTTTTCCTGTGGTCATGTGTGGATGTGAGAGTTGGACTGTGAAGATGGATGAGCGCCGAAGAATTGATGCTTTTGAACTGTGGTGTTGGAGAAGACTCTTGAGAGTCCCTTAGACTGCAAGGAGATCCAACCAGTCCATTCTAAAGGAGATCAGTCCTGGGTGTTCTTTGCAAGGAATGATGCTAAAGCTGAAACTCCAGTCCTTTGGCCACCTCATGCAAAGAGTTGACTCATTGGAAAAGACTCTGATGCTGGGGGGGATTAGGGGCAGGAGGAGAAGGAGACGACCAAGGATGAGATGGTTGGATGGCATCACAGACTCGATGGATGTGAATCTGAGTGAACTCTTGCAGTTGGTGATGGACAGGGAGGCCTGGTGTGCTGCAGTTCATGGGGTCACAAAGAGTCTGACACGACTGAGCGACTGAACTGAACTGAACTTAATTTAATGAATGAAACTCTTGAAACCTGAAATTAAGTATTCCACTTATTAACAAAATGATACCCAGGTAGCAGCTTCAGTTTTTCAAATGGCAAAAACTCCCTCCTAATTATTTCCAGGTCCATTGTAGGTCAAGAAGATGAGCTGCTGTGTCAGGAAAACATTCACTATAGCTCTTGACACAGTCCTGTCCCTGAGGGCACTGTAGGTGATGCTAGCTTACTCTCAATGTTTCTGTCAGATTTCCTGCTGTAAGTATAATTCTGTTAACTTGCACTTGTCTTAAATTTTCACATAAAAAGACATAAAATATGCATTATCTAAGAAACTCTATAGTACAACTTAGGAGCGTAACAGATTCTTGTTTTTCCTTCTTAAAATCTGCAAATCATAGGGTTATTGAGATTTTATAAGGGCAAAATGATTTTATGAGGGCAGAACGAATTTGGAGACTGAACTAATAACTGCAGTCGCTTAACTTTTGATTTGTGTCTTGATTCACCCAAAGTATCACTGTTAGGTTTGTTTTTGTGTTTGAAGGTGATACCCGGGCAGTGGATTCATGAAGTGATTTCACTTCACCTGTGTATATCCTAGGTTCCCTCTCTGCTCACGTGTCCCAGCCCCTGTTACTCTAAGAGAGCCCTTTTGTTTTGGATTTGACTGAGAGAGGCTTCTTTTGGGTGGGGGAACATGGGAGTGAGCCAGCCTAGCAGAAAAATGAAAGTTACTCAGTCGTGTCCGACTCTTTGTGACCTCCTGGACTTTAGCCCGCCAGTCTCCTCTGTCCATGGAATTCTCCAGATAAGGATACTAGAGTGGGTTGCCATTTTCTTCTCTAGGGGATCTTCTCGACCCAGGGATTAAATGTGGGTCTCCTGCATTGCAAGCAGATTCTTTACCATCTGAGTCACAAGGCAAGCCCAGCCTAGCAGAAGTGGGGCTTTATTCTCTTTTTGTCGTTGCATCTGTTGCCTCAATTCATGGAAATTAGAGTAAAGGGGAAAATCTAGTGGATACAAACAGGATTTGAATTCATGGAACAAATAGCCAGTAAAAATAAGACTCAAAATGAGGTAAATAGCACCCTAGGATTTGGTGGTTACTCAGGAAGTGGCCACAAACTCAGCAGTGGCCACAGGACTGGAAAAGGTCAGTTTTCATTCCAATCCCAAAGAAAGGCAATGCCAAAGAATGCTCAGACTACCATACAATTACACTCGTCTCACACACTAGCAAAGTAATGCTCAAAATTCTCCAAGCCAGGCTTCAATAGTACGTGAACCAAGAACTTCCAGATATTCAAGCTGGATTTTGAAAAGGCAGAGGAACCAGAGATCAAACTGCCAATATTCGTTGGATCATCTAAAAAGTAAGAGAATTCCAGAAAAACAACTACTTCTGCTTTACTGACTATGCCAAAGAATTTGACTGTGTGGATCACAACAAACTGGAAATTTCTTAAAGAGATGGCAATACCAGACCACCTGATCTGCCTCCTGAGAAATCTGTATGCAGGTCAAGAGCATTACAGTTAGGACTGGACATGGAACAACAGACTGGTTTCAAATAGGAAAAGGAGTATGTCAAGGCTGTGTATTGTCACCCTACATGTTTAAGTTATATGCAGAGTATATCTTGTGGGGAATGTTGAGCTGGATGAAGTACAAGCTGGAATCAAGATTGCTGGGAGAAATATCAATAACCTCAGATATGCAGATGACACCACCCTTATAGCAGAAAGCAAAGAAGAACAAAAGAGCTTCTTGATGAAAGTGTTAGAGGAGAGTGAAAAACATGGCCTAAAACTCAACATTCAGAACAAAAAGAACATGGGATCTGGTTCCATCACTTCATGGCAAATAGATGGGGAAACAATGAAAACAGTGACAGACTTTATTTTCTTGGGCTTCAAAATCACTGCAGATGGTGACTGCAGCCATGAAATTAAAAGACGCTTACTCTTTGGAAGAAAAGCTATGATCAACTTAGACAGCATATTAGAAAGCTGAGACATTACTTTGTCAACAAAGGTCTGTCTATTCAAGGCTATGACTTTTCCAGTAGTCATGTATGGATATGAGAGTTGAACTATAAAGAACAGTGAGTGCTGAAGAATTGATGCTTTTAAACTGTGGGATTGGTGAAGACTCTTGAGAGTCCCTTGTACTACAAGGAGTTCCAAGCACTAAATCCTAGAGGAGATCAGTCCCGAATATTCATTGGAAGGACTGATGTTGAAGCTGAAACTCCAATAGTTTGGCCACCTGATGCTCAGAACTGACTCATTTGAAAAGACCCTGATGGTGGGAAAGACTGAAGGCAGGAGGAGAAGGGGATGACCAAGGATGAGATGGTTGGTTGGCATCACTGACTCAATGGATATGAGTTTGAGCAAGGTCCAGGAGTTGTTGATGGATGTGGAAGCCTGGTGTGCTGTGGTCCACGCGGTTGCAAAGAGTCAGACATGACTGAGTGACTGAACTGAGCTGAATGGGGCTGGATGACATGATCTTAGTTTTTAAATATTTAGGCTTAAGCTGTCTCTTTCACTTTAGTGTTACTACCCGATAAAGCCTTAGATGATGGTTAGCATTCTTTCAGAAATAAATTATTTGAAAATTAAGGTATGAACATTTTTTATATACATAATGCTATTGTGTACTTAGTAGACTATGATATAGTAGAAACATAACTTAAAAAATTATTTATTTGTGGCTATACTGGTTCTCTGTTGCTGCTCAGGCTTTTTCTCTGGCTGCAGCGAGCAGGGGCTGTTTTCCAGCTGCAGTGCACAGCCTTCTCACGGCAGCGGCTTCTCTTGTATTGTCTCCCTGACTTTAGGACATATAGGCTTCAGTCACTGTGGTACATGGGCTTAGTTGCTCTGCATCATGTGGGTTCTTCCTGCATCAGGGATCGAACCTGTGTCCCCTGCATTGACAGATGGATCCTTTACCACTGAGCCATTAGGGAAGCCCCTAAACATAAATTTTATTTGCAAAGAGAAACAAAAAAGTTCATATAATTTCCTTTATTTTGTGATATTCATGTAATTGAGGTGTGTGTGTGTGTGTGTGTGTGTGTGTGTGTGTGTGTGCTCAGTCACTCAATCATGTCTGACTCTTTGCTTCCCTGTGGACTGTAGCCCACCAGGCTCCTCTGTCCATGGGATTTCTCGGTCAGAAAACTAGACAGGGTTGCCATTTCCTTCCCCAGGAATCTTCCCAATCCAGGGTCAAATCTCCATTTCCTGCATTGGCAGCTGGTTTCTTTACTGCTATGCCACCTGGAAAACCCCTTTTAATGAGGTGGCCTGAAACCAAATCCAAAATATCTTTGAGGCATGCCTATACACAGAATATCAGTTCAGTTCAGTCTCTCAGTCATGTCTGGCTCTTTGTGACCCCATTGATTGCAGCACGTCAAGCTTCCCTGTGTATCACCAATTCCCAGAGCTTACTCAGACTCATGTCTATTGAGATGGTGATGCCATCCAACCGTGACAGAACATAGGAACCACATATATACATACTACAGTCTACCTATGTGCAGAGAATGGCCCACCTATATTATATAAATTAGGGCTTACCATAAAGTACAAAATGTTTTATAGACATTGTGTTATTCTTGTAAGATAAAATTAGCTAAACCACTTTTCTTACATTTAATCTCTATAAATATAAATTCTTTTTTGAAATGTCATGATTTATTTTATAGACTAAGTTTTGAAATTTTAGAGGTATTCAAATGATGATAAAGTATGAAAAGTCCCCAGCATTCTGATTACAGTACTCAGAAAGATCTAGTTTTTCTCTGTTTAAAGCCATGAGTTTAAAATTTTGGCTAAATTAATTTACAAATTATGGAAAGCATGCCTTTACACTCTCACTAATTCCAGATCGGAGAAGGCAGTGGCAACCCACTCCAGTACTCTTGCCTGGAAAACCCCATGCACGGAGGAGCCCAGTGGGCTGCTGTCTATGGGGTCGCACAGAGTTGGACATGAGTGAAATGACTTAGCAGCAGCAGCAGCAGCATTTCCAGATTCCTAAATAGAAATGAAATCATTTCTTGGGAAGCTTTGTTAAGGGAATTTGCAGTTGGGCAAGCTCATTGGTAGCAAAAGGCCAGTTTTGGCATACATATTTGAATGCAGTTTTATTCCACACCAGGATTTTATCTGTTAAATTGATTCTTTTCTTTAAATATAAATTTATTTCTTTAATATTATTGTTGTACTTGTTTTTGTATAGTTGCTAAGTCATGTCTGACTCTTTGTGACCCCATGGACTTTAGCCCACCAGGGCTCCTCTGTCCATTGAAATTTCCAGGCAAGAGGACTGGAGTGGGTTGCCATTCCCTTCTCCAGGGGATCTTTCCGACCCAGGAATCGAATCTGAGTCTCCTGTACTGGCTGGTGGATTCTTTACCACTAAGCCACCAGGAAAGCCCCAATCTTATTGTTGGTGCACTTAATTTCTCTCTGCTTTGGTTTTAATGACTAGTATAACACTTGACATGTATCTTTCCAAAGTGCAGTTGCAATATTAATTTGTTAAGAAAATGTCTTTTGAAGTGTTTTGATGAAATGTTCCATATAAATAGCAAATGCTGTTTGTGTTGACATTGATCTCATTATGTGCATTTTGTCTGCTAGCCAGTGTCTTTTAAGACACTGAGATCTGCATTTTATAATTTTAAGATGTTTCCTTTCAAGATAGATTATAATTAAGATATTTAATATCAGGAAGTGATTTAGTTTTTCTACCAAAGAATGATTCCTCTTAAATAATACACCCCTGAGAAAGTAAGTACCTGTTTATGTATAATACTTCTGACTTGACTTGCTGACCTCTCTGTAAAATTAGCTACATAATTCTCAAGGTGAAATTATTCAGGCAGTAGGAATAAAGCTAATTTGAAAGCTGACTTCTTCTGGACCATTTAGGAGATTGCTGGATTTTCACTGCCAGCAGAGTGTCATCTTTAACTTCTTGGAACTGGTGGGCGTCTCAACCAGGGAACAGTTGTCAATGTCAAATTTTTGATTGCCACAATTTGGAGGGTGTTTCTGGTATCTAGTGGCTAGAATTCATGGTTACTACAAACATCCTGCAACATACAGGAGAGCCCCCCATCCCTCAACAAGGAATTATCTGGCCCTTATGTCAACAGTGCCATGGCTGAGAAACTTGTATACTGCTGTTTGTATAGAACTTGGAAAATTCAGCATCAGAAATCAGGATTTCTCCCAGGTTTGTTGTATCATATTAATTATTAATTTCTCCTGGATCTCTTTACAGCTTGGCATTGTGGGAAGAACAGGAGCTGGAAAAAGTTCCCTCATCGCTGCACTTTTTAGATTGTCAGAACCTGAAGGTAGCATTCGGATTGATAACATCTTGACAGCCTATGTTATACTTAACCGTTTACGGAAGAAAATGTCAGTTGCACCTCAGGTATGCACATTGGAACATTCTCACATTTTCTGTTTATAAGGCACCCAAATTTACTTGTTTTTGATAGTTTTTTTTCAAATTACATGAAAGGATTGATCCTTTTCACCCCAATAGAGCATATTTTTTAGCGGCAGGTATTTTCAATAGATGCTTTTATCAGACACCAGGTTTTGTTTCTTTGTTAATTCATTAGTTTTGTTTGCATGTGATTTAATAACTTACTGAGATAGATTTCTGGACTTAGACTTCCTCAGGTTACACAGTTTTTTTTTCATTGATAACCACATAATCCTGAGAACAAAAAGATAAATGGTTTGTTTAGCACTAGAGAGATTCCTATAGGAAAACACGAATTTTAAGAGTCTTACAGGTGGAATTTTGCTGTGGAAACGAGGCTATCTTTTCAAAGGTGACTATCTCCCTGGAGGGTGTTTTATGAAACTGTGAGGCTTTGAGAATTTCAGGGCATACAGATGCTTTAGGGAGACTTTTACTGTTTGACTATTAATAAGTAACTTTCACCAAAGCATCAGTATAGAAAAGTAAGGAAGAATATGGAACTCAGAATTCCATGTCTCTGCACCTCAGTTTTCTCTCTTACAAGGCAGCTAGCAGTACAAACCCCCGGAGCTGTTGTGAGGACAAAATATGGGGAGTGAGTGTGAAGTGTTTCACACAGACCCAATACATAGATGCTGTGAGGGTGGAGCATTGAATTGGCTCTCTCTTCCTGAGCTCTGTTTTCTTTCCTTCTGTTTCTGAGAGATGATATGGGGAGGGTGGTGGGAGGGGGGTTTAGGGTTGGGAACTCATGTACACCTGTGGTGGATTCATGTCAATGTATGGCAAAACCAATACAGTATTATAAAGTAAAATAATAAAATTTAAATTAAAAAAAGTATGACTTTCAGAGATTGTTCTGGAGACTGGATTATATGCACAGCAGAAGTGCCTGTCTTTCCTTGTGGTTCATCCACTCAGCATAATTCCATGAGTATTTACTGAGCAATTATTGTTCTCCAGGTACATAGCCAAGGGCAACATAGGCCCTGTGTTCTCATCTTCCATTCTGCCCTTTGTTTTGACAGATTTACCAATTTTTGTTTTGAGCTTTTTTTTTTTTTTAATATTATACAATCATCAAGGGAAGTTCAGGAAAATACAGACAGCAGAGGAGAAAAAAGAACCAGGCAGATGTGTTTCCTGGAATGTGGGTATAATGAGCTCTGAAATGCCTGTTTATTAGGAAGCATATAGAACATGATACCCAAAGGGAAGGAAAGCATGGATTTGAGTCTTATGACTGAGTACAACTGTTGCTACCTACCCCTGTCCTCTAAAATACCTGGAATTAATATAAGTACTTTTGAAATCAAGATATTCTTTTTAGACTACAGTGAGATTAAACCTCACATCCCTTAAGATGTCTACTATCAAAAAAGAAAAAAAACACACACGTGTTGTTAGGTTGTAAGAAATTAGATTCCTGTTCATTGCTGATAGGAATGTAACTTGGTATAGCTACTGTGGAAAACAAATTGGTGGTTGCTTAAAAGATTTAAAAATAGAATTATCATGTGATCCAGCAATTCTCCTTTAGGATTTCAGCCCAAAAGAACTGAAAGAAAGGTCTTGAAGAGATACTTGAAGAAATCTTAAAGAGATGCATGTTCATAGCAGAATTATTCTTAATAGCCCAAAGGTAGAAGGACCCAAGTGTCCACTGACAGATGAATGGGTAAGAAAAATCTAGTACATATACATACCATGGAGTACTATTCAGCCTTAAAAAAGGAAATTCTGACACATGCTGCAACACAAATGGACCTTGAGGACATTGTGCTAATGAAATAAGCCAGTCACAAATGACAAATAGTGTATGATTCTACCAATATGAAGTACCTAGAGTAGTTAGTTCATGGAGATGGGAAGTAGAGTGATGGTTGCCAGGAGCTGCTAGGAGCAAGGAATGGGGAGTTGTTGTTTAATGAGTACAGAGTTTCAGTTTTGCAAGAAGAAAGGAATTCTGTATCTGATGGTGGTGATCCAGATTCACAACAATGTGAATGTATTTAATACCACTGAACTGTGTAGTTAAAAATGGTTATGCTAGTAAATTTACTATTGGTTAATATTTTACCACAATTTTTTTTCAATTACCCTTTTCAGGAAAAGTGGAAAGAGCTTTTTAGCATGTAAAATGCCTGTATTTAAAGATTCCCACTGGCTATTAGATTCATAATTTTGTTGTTAGAATAGAAAATGAATGAGTTTAGATTACCAAGTTTTATATTTTGGAATGGGCCAAATGAGATTAGTTTGCAGAAATAATGGGTGTGTCTGTAAAATCCTTTTGTATCATTGGATGAAAGGATTTAGAAATGTGCTCCACATGAGTTTTAATGGAAAAAGTTGTGTGGCTGTATACATAAAGTGAGTTCAGTCACTCAGTCGTGTCCGACTCTTTGTGACCCCATGAACTGCAGCATGCCAGGCCTCCCTGTCCATCACCAACTCCTGGAGTTCATTAGACTCACGTTCATCAAATCAGTGATGCCATCCAGCCATCTCATCCTCCGTCGTCCCCTTCTCCTCCTGCCCCCAATCCTTCCCAGCATCAGAGTCTTTTCCGATGAGTCAACACTTCGCATGAGGTGGCAAAGTACTGGAGTTTCAGCTTTAGCATCATTCCTTCCAAAGAAATCCCAGGGCTGATCTCCTTTAGGATGGACTGGTTGGATCTCCTTGCAGTCCAAGGGACTCTCAAGAGTCTTCTACAACACCACAGTTCAAAAGCATCAATTCTTCGGCGCTCAGCCTTCTTCACAGTAACTCTATAAATAAAGAAGTCATGGTAGATGGTTCTTGGCTCTGCAGGTACTGTTTGGAAACACATCTGAACAAAGACTAAACATCCCTCATCACCAGGTTTTGCTTCTGTTCCATAAGTTTCCACCCTACTTTTGAGTTGTTCTATGGGCTTCCCTGGTGGCTCAGACAGTAAAGAATCTGCCTGCAAAGCAGGAGACCCGGGTTTGATCCCTGGGTCAGTAAGATCCCCTGAAGAAGGAAATGACTTCCCACTCTAGTTTTCTTGCTTGGAGTATTCTGTGGACAGAGGAGCCTGTTGGGCTACAGTCCGAATCGGACATGACTGATTTCACTTTCACTTATATACACACTCCAGAGAACATGCTTATAAGACAGTGCTAAACTTTCTATCCATGTCATGAATGATCACCAAATATTTATTTTTCTACTTTATATCTACTTGTCTCCAAGGTGCAATGTTGATTGATTAAAGACAGAGAATCTGAAGAGAACTGTCAGTGTGTAAAAGTTCCCAGGAAGTCATTCAGGAGGCAGCCAGGGGTAGAAAGTTTAAGAGTGTAGACCAAGTGTCAGTGTGACCCACAGTTTTATTCCTGCTCTGCCTCATACAGCTGTGGGACTTTGATGAAGTCACTGGGCTTTCAAGTTTCAGTGTCACCATCCTTAAACCAGGTCTGCAAATTACTGCTGCACAAATTTGTTGTGAAGATGTAACTGGTGAGGAAATATTTGCAGCAGAAGCAGCAGCTTGGTTTTGGGGAAAGCTCAGTCAGTAATAACTATTGCTATTCCTATAGATAGGGCCACTGGCCTTTTGAGTATTATTCTACATAAGTAAAAAGAGTAACATGTTCTGAAATGAATCTGTTCTTTAATTTCTGTTTATGTTGTCATGGTCCCTGGTGATCTTCTTTATATTTATTGTTTATAATATAAACCGACTTCCCTGGTGGCTCGGATGGTAAAGCGTCTGTCTACAATGCGGGAGACCTGGGTTCGAACTTAAAGAGTGTTAGTTGTTCAGTTGTGTCTGACTCTTAGTGACCCTAGGGTTTGTAGCCTGCAAGGCTCATCTGTCCCTGGAATTCTCCAGGCAAGAATACTGGAGTGGGTAGCTATTTCCTTTTCTAGGGTATTTTCCGGACCCAGGAAATGAACCCTGGTCTCCCGCATCGCAGGCAGATTCTTTACCATCTGAGCCAAAGAGTAAAGCACAAACCAAACCAAACCAAATCAACAAAAAAAACCACAGTAGGAATTTTGTGGAAAAGCATAACAGAGTAATATATCTAATGTTTTCTACCAAGAGCAGAAGAGAGAATATTGGTTTCTTTCTTTCTTTTTTCTTTTTTTGTATTTTGATTTCTGACTCCCCTCCCACCACCTTTTTTCCTGACCACCAAATATGCACTCATACTTTCCAGTCCATCATAAAGACCTCTGGCATTTTTTTTTTCTCAGCTCTCCCCACATTCTTGACTATTTTTATCCTCTCCTAGAGGACAGAGCCTGAATCTCTCATTTCTGTTCCTCTAGTGCTTGTTTTAGGCTCTGACAAGTTACACAAGTATTAATAATAATTCCTAACATTTGTGGAATCTTCATTTCATGGC
Source organism: Madoqua kirkii (assembly GCA_006408675.1). Taxonomy (NCBI): domain Eukaryota; kingdom Metazoa; phylum Chordata; class Mammalia; order Artiodactyla; family Bovidae; genus Madoqua; species Madoqua kirkii. The sequence continues at coordinate 5,266 of SJYC01083690.1, read as the reverse complement.
AAACAGGTGGGGAAACAGTGGAAACAGTGTCAGGCTTTATTTTGGGGGGCTCCAAAATCACTGCAGATAGTGACTGCAGCCATGAAATTAAAAGACACTTACTCCTTGAAAGAAAAGTTATGACCAACCTAGATAGCATATTTGGAGAAGGTGATGGCACCCCACTCCAGTACTCTTGCCTGGAAAATCCCATGGACAGAGGAGTCTGGTAGGCTGTAGTCCATGAGATTGTGAAGAGTCGGACACGACTGAGTGACTTCACTTTCACTTTTCACTTTCATGCGTTGGAAAAGGAAATGGCAACCCACTCCAGTGTTCTTGCCTGGAGAATCCCAGGGACAGGGGAGCCTGGTGGGCTGCCGTCCATGGGGTCACACAGAGTCGGACACGACTGAAGTGATTTAGCAGCAGCAGCAGCAGCAGCAGATAGCATATTAAAAAACAAAGACATTACTTTGTCAACAAAGGTCCGTCTAGTCAAGGCTATGGTTTCTTCCCGTAGCCATGTATGGATGTGAGAGTTGGATTATGAAGAAAGCTGAGCACTGAAGAATTAATGCTTTTGAACTGTGGTGTTGGAGAAGACTCTTGAGAGTCCCTTGGACTGCAAGGGGATCCAACCAGTCCATCCTAAAAGAAAACAGTCCTGAATGTTCATTGGAAGGACTGATGCTGAAGCTGAAACTCCAATACTTTGGCCACCTGATGTGAAGAATGGACTCATTGGAAAAGACCCTGATGCTAGGAAAGACTGAAGGCAGGAGAAGGGGATGACAGAGGATGAGATGGTTGGGACCGACTCAGTGGACATGAGTTTGAGTAAACCCTGGGAGTTGGTGATGGACAGGGAGGCCTGGCGTGCTGCAGTCCATGGGGTTGCAAAGAGTCAAGACACTACTGAGCAATTGAACTGAACTAACATAACACATTTCTTGCTTAATTGTCACACTTCTGTTGTTACCCTTACTTGAAAAATGAAAAAACTGAGTCTCTGGGAGTTTATTCCTTTTACCAAGTAAGGGGCCAAGCCTGGATACAAGTTTTGTGTGTGTCTCTCTCTATATATATATTAATTGAAGTATAGTTCTTCTGGTGGCTTGGTGGTAAAGAATCTGACTGCTAGCTCAGGAGATATAGATTTGATCCCTGGGTTGGGAAGATCCCCTAGAAAAGGAAATGGCAACCCACTCTAGTATTCTTGCCTGGGAAATTCCATAGACAGAGGAACCTGGTGGGCTACAGTCCATGGGGTTGCAAAAGAGTAGGACACAATTTAGTGACTGAACTATAACAACAAAGCCTGCTTATCGGAAGAGATCCTGAAAAACAGATTTCAAAACCTCTTTGGATGATTCTCAAAACCTAGAACCCCTTATGATAGTGGCACAATTTTTTTCAGATGAAGAGGGATTCTGTGCAAATTCAGTATTTATGAGTACAACCCAAGTGTTGGTACAGATCAGCAGTCATCATCTTTCTCATGTTTAAACAGATTCATTTTTTAATATTTTATAGGCTTAAAAAAAGCAACAACAACAAAAGCTAAGTGTTTTTCAAACAGCCCACTGTGCTCTTTTGGTATTTCTATTCCCCGAGTCTTCTTCAGTAGGTTAAAGGGTGAACCACAGCTCTCTCTCTAAGACTTCTGCCTGATTACCTGCTTTTCTCCCCACCCCTACCCCCTGTTTTTTTTTTTTTTTTCTTGTTGAGAACAAAACTGAGAGGGAGAATACTAGTAAGGAAATATAACTGGGTTCTAGCCTAATGCAGTCAGCCATTTGTTTCACTCTGAAGTCTTCATTAAATCCCTTGGAACTGCTCCCTTGAGCCCCTGAAACAGGACTTTACATGACTTAAATTCTTCTTCCTTTGTTAGCAAACAGTATCTTTTTCTTCTGAATATGGATGATGATCAGTTCATTCAGACATCACAGGATTAAAAAAAAAACAGAAACCAAGATTAAAAGTGACTTCAGGTGATTTTCTTATTCTGAAAACAGGGAGATAAGCTTCCCCTTAAGAAAGATCCTCAGGTTAAAATGAGAATGTAGCTCTTAGGAAACAGCAGCAGTAGCTTCTGTGAGGATATACTATAGTGGAGGGCAGATTACTGATTTGGGACTAAAAGGATTATCTGCTTTGTTTGTAACCACTTGTACTGTTTTGCCTTCATCTCGGGGTGTGTTAGGACTCTGAAGGTTAGTGAGGAGGATTTCTTTTTAAGATAATGAAGGTCTTGTCTTCCAGCAGCAGACATAAAAGGTCTCCTAAGATTGCAGTTTCTAGTCTTCCAGTTGTGCCAAGAGATTATCAGTTTACTACAGTAAATGCTGTTTCAGAGTGGCCGTTGTTGGGTCACATGCCTAATATGAATTTATGTTAAATAACAAAAGAAAAAATTACAACTGAATATGACATACTAGGATTAAAATTTAAAGGTATGAACTTTAAACCATGATGATAAACAGTTTTGAAACTCCATTTAAAATATTACATTGAATAACAGTATTTCCCCCCCTAACTTCTGTGCCAGCTAAGCTTTGTTAAGTGAGATTTAGTTGTGTACCTTTAGAAAAAGTATACATGGGCCAGTAAATTTGGTGTATATTTACACATAGGTTGTACATCCTGCCATAAATCTTTACACTAAAATGTTCTGCCTACAAACATTTAAAAAATTTATTTTTATTTATTTGGCTGCACGGGGTCTTTGTTGCTTTGAGCTGGTTTTCTGTAGTTTGCAGTGAGTGGGGGCTGCTCTTCACTGTGGTGCACAGGCTTCTCATTGCAGTGGCATCTCTCATCGCGGAGCACAGGCTCTAGGCAAGCGGGCTTCAGTAGCTGAAGCGTGCAGGCTCCGTAGCTGTCGCTTGAGGGCTCTAGAACATGGATTCAGTAGCTGTGGCATATCAGCTTAGTTGCTCCACAGTATGTGGAATCTTCCCAGACCAAGGATTGAACCTGTGTCCCCTGAACTGGCAAGTGGATTCTTAGCATGTGGATCCAACAGGAAAGTCCCTTACAAATATTTTTACAACCCTTATTTATTGGATTAGTTTGCTAACTTCATGATTGGAGGTAGAAACTTTAATAAGTATCTATCAGAAATAAGAGTCATTAATTTGACCCTTATCTGCCCTTGCAGTATGTGTTTGTCAGCACTTTTATTCCCTTCTGAAGATAATATAATGGTTTCTTATTGGGCAAGTGATAAAAGTAGAGTGAGTAGATAATGAAATGAACACCACACATGAAACGCAATGACATATTAAAACAGACATTGTTCACAAATTGCCTGCTGACTACAAAGAAAAATGTAAGTTCAATCAGTTAATGTTGTAACAAATCATTCTTTTCATTCAACTTTTAATTTAAATTTTGTTGCTCTTGTTGTTCAGTCACTAAGTCATGTCTGATTCTTTATGACCCCATGAACTGTCGCTTGCCCGGCTCCCCTGACCTTTACTATCTCCTGGAGTTTGCTCAAATTCATGTCCATTGAGGTGGTGATGCTATCTACCTGTCTTTATTCTCTGCTGACCCCTTCTTCTTTTGTCTTCAGTCTTTCCCAGCACCAGGGTCTTTTCAAATGAGTTTTTTTTTTTTTTGGTATCAGGTGGCCAAAGTATTAGAGTTTTAGCATGTCATATATTTGGCACATCATAACAGAGAAATATTCCTACTTATTAAAATATATTCTTCTATTAATACTGCTAAATGAACACTCATAATTGCCCAATGTGCCTTTTTAGATTAACAGTGTAGACTGAAGTGGGGACCTTTATTGCAATCAGTTCAGTTCAGGTCAGTCGCTCAGTCGTGTCCAACTCTTTGTGACCCCATGAACGGCAGCATGCCAGGCCTCTCTGTCCATCACCATTTCCCAGAGTTCACTCAGACTCACGTTCATCGAGTCCGTCAAGCCATCCAGCCATCTCATCCTCTGTCACTCCCTTCTCCTGCCCCTAATCCCTCCCAGCATCAGAGTCTTTTCCAATGAGTCAACTCTTCGCATGAGGTGGCCAAAGTACTGGACTTGCAGCTTTAGCATCATTCCTTCCAAAGAAATCCCAGGGCTGATCTACTTCAGAATGGACTGGTTGGATCTCCTTGCAGTCCAAGACTCTCAAGAGTCTTCTCCAACACCACAGTGCAAAGGCGTCAATTCGGTGCTCAGCCTTCTTCACACTCCAACTCTCACATCCATACATGACCACAGGAAAAACCATAGCCTTGACTAGACAGGCCTTAGTCAGCAAAGTAATGTCTCTGCTTTTGAATATACTATCTAGGTTTGTCATAACTTTTCTTCCAAGGACTAAGAGTCTTTTATTGCAATAGAAAATGCTTAAACTTAGTTGTTGTTGTTGTTGTTGTTTTTTCCTTTTTATGAAAACCAGCAGTGGATTGGTGACAATTAGCAGAACCTCCTTAAGGTCTATATAGTGTCTGAGATCTCTGATTAAAGCTCAGAATGAAGCAGTTGGACTTGCTGGTCAAGGGCTCTACTCTTTTGCAAAGAATGTCACATTAGTCCCAGAGTGTTTGAAGAGTTTTATCCCCTTCAAGGAGTTTCCTACAGGGAAGAAGGTGGGGAAGGTGACAATAGAGAGAGCCCTGATTATGAAATAAGTGACTGAACCCTTTTTAATACTCACATAGATTTATTATAGTAACATGTAAGCAAAAATTACTGCCATGTAAAGATTTATAAATTTTGAATCTCATAACTAGTGTCCAGCCATTAAAAATTTGAGTTTAAGTCATTTTAAAACATCTACAATTTATAAAGATGAATGATTACATGAAAAAATTTCTCCACCACTCAAATTTTAGAGCTGTTAAACTAGATGATCTGAACTACAGTCAGTTCCTGGTCTCGTTTTTGTTGATTGTATAGATCTTCTCCATCTTTGGCTGCATAGAATATAGTCAATCTGATTTCGGTGTTGACCATCTGGTGATGTCCATGTGTTGAGTCTTCTCTTGTGTTGTTGGAAGAGAGTGTTTGTTATGACCAGTGCATTTTCTTGGCAAAACTCTATTAGTCTTTGCCCTGCTTCATTCTGCATTCCAAGGCCAAATTTTCCTGTTACTCCAGGTGTTTCTTGACTTCCTACTTTTGCATTCCAGTCCCCTATAATGAAAAGGACATCTTTTTTTTTTGGTGTTAGTTCTAAAATGTCTTGTAGGTCTTCATAAAACCACTCAGCTTTGGCTTCTTCAACGTTACTGGTTGGGGCATAGACTTGGATAACTGTGATAT
>SJYC01083689.1:0-13140 GCA_006408675.1 Madoqua kirkii | reverse complement strand
CTATTGTAAATAGCACTGCTGTGAACATTAGAGTGCATGTGTCTTTTTGAATTATGATTTTCTTAGGATATATGCCCAGTAGTGGCATTGCTGGTTCATATGGTAGTTTTATTCCTGAATTTTTAAGGAATCACCATACTATTTTTCTGGAGAAGGAAATGGCAACCCACTCCAGTGTTCTTGCCTGGAGAATCCCATGGACAGAGGAGCCTGGTGAGGCTACAGTCCATGGGCTCACAACTATTGAGCCTGTGCTCTAGACACTGTGCCCCACTACTCCTGAGCCCAGGAGACGCAACTACAGAAACCCATGAGCCTAGAGTCTGTGCTCCACAACAAGAGAAGCCCCTGTAGTGAGAAGCTTGCACATTCCAACTGGAGAATACCCTCTGCAACACAGGCAACAACGAAGACCCAGCACACCCCAAAATAAATAAATAAATGATTAATTTGCGTTACCACCAACAGTGATATAGGAAAAGATGCTCAACATCATTCATTATCAGAGAAATGCAAGTCAAAACTATAAGGTATCACCTCTCACTGGTCAGAATGGTCATCAAAAAATCTACAAACAATAAATGGTGGTTGAATGTTAAATTGAGGCCCTGTGACTCATAAACCACCAAAACCATTCTTCCCAAGTGTGCTAATACTGTGAGCCCTTTCATTGCCCAAGGAATAAAAGAAGGTCTGTCTTCTAAATCAAAGAAGTTTTTTTGTTTTTGTTTTTTAGAATAATTCAGGTATTGCCTTTGTAGAGTGTACTTTGGAAAGAGTCAAACCTTAGACCTGTTATAGGATATAAATTTGCTCTATGAGAGAAACCTGAAGGAAAAAAAGTTCAGGTCACATAGCTGTGATGGGCAAAGAAATGTTCATGTCATTGTTGTAAACAAAGAGACCCTATCTCACTTCTCCCCGCTGGGCTTAAAGCTAGCTCACTAACCTGGCCTCTTTTTGTCCCTTATGAATTTGAGGAAAGTCCATTAGATAGTGAAGGAGAGGGAATCCTGGAGTGCTGCAGTCCGTGAGGTTGCAAAGAGTCAAGCATGTCTGAGCAACTGAACAACGAATCTCCTCAATCACTAGTCCTTGAAGAGTCCCTCCTTCATTTTGGGCCCCAGAGGTGGAGGAGGGTCAGAGGAAAGGGAGGAATATTGGGGACCAGCCTCCCCTTGCGGGCCACATCATTTGTGTAAACCTCATGACGACAGCTAAAGGGACAGAGATAGCCTACCTTGTTGGAAACTTAGAGTTGATAATTGCAAAAAGTAAGAAATTTTAAAAAAAATCAGAAGTAAAATAATTTTAGTCTATTGACAAGGAATTCCTACCATTGTTTAGATACTTGGGTAGTCTTTGATCCTAAATTCCAGAGTTTTAAGGAAGACTTAAAATCTGGGTCTCAGTATTTTTCAGTTCAATATAATAATCATTTTGAAACGTCCTATGACCAGTGATTTTCAGTGCTTTGGGGGAATGTTGGCCACATAATTAACTTTGTGCAAATGAAACTCCCTTTATAATGTCTTTTAAAATTTAGATTTTGTTTAGGGATGCGTCTTTTTTGATGACATACCTTGTGTCTTCTGCATCCATTTCTCTCTCACCAGACTTTAAGACAATAAGGAAAGAAGGTACAGGAGGCTTTCTGAGTGTCATTTTTCTTCATGGTTAGAGAAAAAAAATGCCTGTCTTCTTAATCTTTCTTCTCAGGCTTTTGTGAAGTGAGGAGGCAAGTCCAGCCCCAAGGCCAGGCAGCATTTGAAAACGTTTTGATTCTGAGCAGTTCCAGGCACCTGTGGAAGAAAGAGTCAGATCTCTTGTTCCCACACTTGTACATTCACTTGTTCTGCCCCCTTCACTGAAATGAGCCTTTTGGGCTCTTCTCTGCTGCTCATATTCTGTGACCTGGCTTACTAGAGCCTCCAGAAGAAAATGTAAATGGCCTACATGAGCTTATGTACAAGATTCTCTCTTAAAAACCAGAGCAGGTAAATATGTCCAGAATAATTTACTTGTGGTTCCTCATGATGCAGATGGATAGGAAGAGCTATTTAAATTAAAATAGTTTTATTATGGTTCATATCACAATAGGTTTCAGCTCATCCTGAGCTTGCAGTTAATAATGAGGTTCTGTGAGGTAAGTCATCCTAATGCACAGATGAGAGAACATGGGGACCAGCTGGTGTAGAATCAGAGGATATCTCTCCATGGACAGAGGAGCCACAGACCCCCAGGAGCTGACGTTCTCTTTGCATGTGTGGGGATGTTCCATTCACACCTGTGGAGAGAGTCCCTATCCCAGAAGACTGTTTTACTAGCAGAGAAATCAGCCTACTTTATTCTTCAGTGCAAATGTGGAAAAATTTAGCAATTTTTCTTTGAGCCACAAACTTCAACTAATCATGCTCTTGGTATTTAGCAGTAGCACACCAAAATTGAATTTATCTAGCTCTCGTGTTGTAAAGTTATTCAAATAATTTTTCTTCATCTTTTAGTTTGAGTAGATATTAGCAGGAAGACATTAAAAAAAATCTTTCTCTTCTCCAGTTTCTTCTTAAGATAATGCATTTCAATATTCTGTTAGTGTTCAGTGCTCTGAAAGGTATTTTGAAGCTGTCGACTTAAAAAAAATAGTCACAATCTAAAGTTGAGAGTTATGTTTTATTTGGTGGAAATTTTTAGAACTTCAAGCTAGGGACACAGCATTTCAAGAACTGTTCTGAGGAGACACAATAGTCTGTGGGTGGTGGTGGGGAGAGGAGTCATGTTATATAGAAGTTTGCAACAAGAGGCTGGTAGTCTGAACATCAAAAGATTATTGTTAATTAAGGAAAACCAGATATCCCAAGTTAAGGAATTTAGTGTCTTTCCATATATGGGAAGATGCAAGATTCTGGGCCCTCTGAAATCATTCCTGTCATATGCATCTCAGCTATCTGGAGCCAGTATCCTGCATTTTTCATATCCTCCGTCCCAGCTCCTTGGTGCTTACCATTCGGAATGGCTGCTAGCTTTTGGACAGCAGGCACTGTTTCTTTCTGGATACCCTCCAGGCTCAGAAATTCACATTTGGAGGGCCGTAATCACTGATGGCTGTGACATCCCTGTTTATTGATCTGACAGGAAATACTCCATTTCTCAGAGCATATTTTGTACTGTGAAAAAATAATTTAGAGAAACTGTTTGTAAATAAGCATTTACAACCTTATTATTAATGACTATAGTGAATTTTGCTTTTTCGGGCATTTTAATTCTGTTATGTAGTCATTGGAATGAAGTGAATAATAAAATAATAGCATTTCCTATTTTGGGCTATTTAGGAACCTATTTTATTCACTGGGACAATGAGGGAAAATCTGGATCTCCATAATGAGCATACGGATGAGGAACTGTGGAATGCCTTAGAAGAGGTAATTTATGCAATGTAATTAACTTGCTGGCACTAAGTTGCTTCAGTCGTGTCTGACTGTGTGCGACCCCATAGATAGCAGCCCTCCAGGCTTGCTAGCATATCTGTCTGTACATGTATAGCATTACAGGTAATTAAGGAGAGCCTATTGGTTTAACTGAATTTATTTACCTGCTAGGAGAACATTGATGATATAGGTACATGGGTAAATTAAAATGTGTATAGTAATAGTAATGAAAAGCAACAAGATAATACCTTGTGCATTCACTTTAGCTTTTTCCCTAGAAGCCAAAGCTACTAGATATATCATCCACTTGTCCTCAGTAGAGCACTAAACTAAATGTTAAAATTATGGGTCCAAATTCTACTAAGTGATCTAGGGAAATAATTACCTTCCAATGTTCATTTTATGTCTCTGATCTTCAGGAACATCTACTAACTGTAGACCATAGTAGTTTTTCATTATTAACTGAAAGATAAATGAAAACATAACTAATAAAATGCTGTGAAGTTTATAAGAAAGTATTTATAAAAGTAAATTTTATGGTTGGAATATAATGTTCATTATTTATTGATGATCTTGTCATTTTAATGCCGCAGTGTGAATGCAGGTAAAGAGACCCTGAAGCTTTGGATCAGTTTTTATATGGATAGGTTCATTTCTAGATAATTTTCTGTTGTTTGTCATGTTTCCCTTTGTCCAGAGTCTTTAAATCTCCTCACCTTTGCATGAAAAGGGTTTGAAGGTTAAGGTACTGGTGGTTTGTTTATTGTAGTACAGATTATTTTGTGCATTTGTCCTGCTGCTGCTGCTAAGTCAATTCAGTCGTGTCCGACTCTGTGCGACCCCATAGATGGCAGCCCCCCCAGGCTCCCTCATCCCCGGGGTTTGCAAATTGATTCTACTGATGGCCAAAACTCTCACTAGACTTCTATATATACCATAAACAGATTCCTAATTTCTCATAGAACCTACCTCAGTCTTCTGATTTTACAAAGTAAGCACATAATAAATAGGTACCAAATATTTAACAAATAGGTACCAAATGTTTGATTGATCTTGTCAATTCAGAGAATTGTGGCATATTCCTTAAAAAAAATTGTTTTAAACACAAACTCAAGTGGCTGGAGGAAGAGACAACATGGTGGAGGAGAAGAACGTGAGCTCACCCCCACTCAAGTGACTGTTCCCATTGTTGTTTTGGATTGGTGTGTTTTGTCATTTAGTGTCACCCTTCCAAGGATAGGCCTGAAATCTATAATACACAGATGAGCTTTAAAGCTAATCAAGCAGATGTGGAGGCCTAACAATCTCCAGCCAGTAATTCTGGTTTCTGAGGGATATCGATACTAAGTCTTCATACACTCAACCTCTTTCCAGCAACTGTGGGGATTTTATTTCCCTAAAGTTGGGTTCAAACTTGTGAATGCAAGTTTGGCCATTTGTGTCATTTTCTACGCGAGAAGCGGTGGACCTCAGACCTCATATAAGTTTGAGTCTTTCTACAGTGAAATTCTACAAGAGAAGAATAGAGGAGAACAGTTAACCATTAAATATAAAGAAAGAAGAATGAGCCACTGCTCTTGGACTCATAGAACAGATTTAATGGTGAAATTGTGACATAAAAAACTAGAAATTTTGGTAAATTGTTCTATTTCTTCCTCAGCTTGAGATCTGTCTTCACAGATTCTCAGGTAGGATAAGTATTCTAGAATTTTAGAACACACTGTTCTATGGACAGAGAAATTGTTAACTGGAAGACAAAACCCATTAAAAACTATCTTCGAACTTGGCCCAAACTTATACTTAATTCATCTGTAGGAGCTAAAATTAAAATAAAATTCAGTAGCCTCTCAGTTCTAAAAATGAGGTGGTAGAAATGGCAGGCAACACCAAGAACTACTTTCATTTAAGCTACATTTGGGAATTTCTATAAAAAGAAACATGAGTCCCCCCCCCCCCACACACACACAAAGTTAAGTGTGTGGTTTGCATGTGTTGCTTTTGGAACTGACCCTGTTAATTTACCCTTTAGTGATATATCTTAGTGAGAAATCATACCATCATTGTGTTTCCCTAGAAATTGTTTCTTTATGACTTAAAGAAAATTTTAAATTGGAGTATTGCTGATTTGCATCACTTGTATCACCAACTCAATGGACATGAGTTTGAGTAAACTCTGGGAGTTGGTGATGGACAGGGAAGCCTGGCGTGCTGCAGTCCATAGGGTCACAAAGAGTCAGACACGACTGAGTGACTGAACTGAATTGATTTGCAATGTTATATTCTTTATGATTTACTAAAAAAAAAAAAACCTATCAAATTGTCCATTGAAAAATATACAAATACGAAGAAATAATTCCTAGTGAAACAGAATGATGGGATGATTTATTACTCTTAACAGGCATCACTAAAACAGTGAGGAGAGTTTTTAAGTGAACTAAAAAACCCGGTCACTGGTTTATAAATGATGCTGAACTGAACTTGTGAACCCAAAGTCATCCAGTTAGCCTGAGAGTAAGAGGGCACCAGACATTTCAGGTGGCTCTGTAGTAAATAATCCACCTCCCAGTGCAGGAGACATGGGAGGCACAAGTTGGATCCCTGGGGCAGAAAGATCCAGTGGAAAAAGAAATGGCAACCTATTCCAATATTCTTGCATGGGAAACCCTGTAGACAGAGGAGCCTCATGGGGTATAGTTGGTGGGGTACAGTCTATGGATTTGCAAAGAGTCAGACACAACCTAGCAACTAAACAACAACAACAACAACAACAACCTTGTGAGAACAAGGATTGTTTTGTTGTGTAGTTGCTCAGCTGTGTCCAACTCGTTGTGACTCTATGGACTGTAACCCACCAGGCTCCTTTGTCTGTGGGATTTCCCATGTAAGAATACTGGAGTGGGTTGCCATTTCCTTCTCCAAAGAACAAGGATAAACATAACACAATTATCTTATAAAACATAACATAGTTATCTCAATCAAGAAATGTAATAGTAGTATTACACTATTTTCTAATGTTTTCAGATTTTCTGGTTGTAACTCCTAGTTGTTGTTTACTGCCTCTGTTGTCTTTTTTTCTATCCTAATATTTAATTATAACTTGATTATATGATTACACATGGGCTTCCCTGGTGGTTCAGATGGTGAAGAATCTGACTGCAGTGCAGGAGACCTGAGTCTTGTATCTGGATTGGAAAGATCCCCTGAAGAAGGGAATGACCACCCACTCCAGTATTCTGGCCTGGAGAATTCCATAGGCAGAGGAGCCTGGCAGGCTACAGACCATGGGTGTCTCAAAGAGTTGGACATGACTGAGAAACTTTCACTTTCACACAGAGGGCCTCCACATTTTATTATTCTCATAACCATCTTTGATTCATAAATGAAGACAGAGTCTCAGAAAGCAGCATTTTATGAAAAACATTTTTCCTCAAAACCCTTATTCCTCATGAGGCAAATATGGACAACCTGAAGGAAAGAAAAAAAAAAAAAAACCAACAGGTTAGTGTCATCTGAGTAAGGGGCAAAAATTCAGTATGTAAGTCTTTAGACCAACAACTTGCATCACAATCCAAATCTTACCCTTTATATTTTACGTACCTTTCATGCTAACACATGAATACCATATTTAATCCCAACTCAGAATTCCCCTTTGCTGGGATTGGACTCCATCAAAAGAACAATTTAGAATCCTATTTATAGACATGCTCCAGGATTTAGGATACCATGAACACATTGCCCACTCACCCTTGGTATTTTGTTATTTAACATTGTAATTCTGTATCCCTGCTTATTGGCCATTATTCATCAATCTGTTGGTCTCTTAATTTGAAGTGTATTTACTTTTTGTTCTTTAACTTCTAGTAAGGAAATGGCAACCCACTCCAGTGTTCTTGCCTGGACCAGGGTCAGAGGAGCCTGTGGGCTGCTGTCTATGGGGTCGCACAGAAAAGGACTGAAGCAACTTAGCAGTATCAGCATAGCCAGAATTTAATTCTTGTTTTAAAGTATTTCTGAAAAACAAATATTCATTAAACTGACCCCTTGTAGTCAGTCACCCCTGAAACCCCAATGTAGTTTCAGATTATCTTTTGCAGTTAAAAATTAGTTTTTATAAGCCTTATGATACTAATTTTATAAAGATAGATGATATAAATACCAGCTATACTCATAATTTGAAGGAAATAATATGCTATATTATGTCCTGTTTTTTATGAGTTTTCATTCACTTTAAGATATTAATGACATTGAAGAAAATGCTGTTGATTTGTCTCATATTTATGGGATTAAATTTGGGAAAGAACCATTTCAAGAATGTCTTTAGGATTACTAATATATGCAGTGGAGTTTTCCATTGTTTGAATTTTTTTTCAAACATTTAAACCTTAACAAAATGCTTAAGTACTGATAAGATTATGCCTTTAAGAGAACCATACCTCCTGTCAATTTTGTTTGTTTATTTCCCTTTAGTATACCAACTCTTATGTAAAATGTACTTTAGGAACTTAGCTCAACTATAAAGATATTTTTAACTTTTTGGAACTAATCTCTTGGTGGAGGGTGGTAGATTCTGGTAGGTGTCATGTGACAGGGACAAGGTACACTAAAATCTTTTTGTTCTGACTTGACTCTGCCATCTTTCTCAGTGAACGCTGATTGGAAAAACCTCTTCCCATCACGTGGCTGTACATGTAAGATATTAATAACAAAGACTTCAAAACTCTAATGTCTAAAAGTCTTGTCTACTTCAATAGTAGTCTGTTTAGGAAATGTCATTCTTTTATGTCCACAGGTACAACTTAAAGAAGCCATTGAAAATCTTCCTTATAAAATGGATACTGAATTAGTGGAATTTGGATTGAACTTGAGTGTTGGACAGAGACAATTGGTGTGCCTTGCCAGGGCTATTCTCAGAAAAAGTCAGATATTGATTATTGACAAAGCCACATCAAATGTGGATCCAAGGTATGGAGCTGAGGTCCATGAAACCTGGTACCTAAATTTTAAATGTGATAGGTGAAAAACACTTAGTGTTACTGAGAAAAATTTCTAAGTGCTCTCTTTACCCAAAAGATTTCTCTTGATAATATTAATTCCAGAAAACATAGAAACCAAAAAATGTTATACAGTGTTAATGTTATGAGGCATTCTAAGAGAGTTAGATTCCTAAATCTAGTTCCTGATAGTTTCAAGCAATTTTGAGGGTAGATGTTTTCTATAATTTTATGAAAAATAGTAAATTTCCAAGTTAACTTTTTATACTTAGTTTTTTAGGAAAAAGATTGCATTAAAGTATTGATTTTAAAAAACAATATACAAATATCGTGACATCTTTAAGTCTTAAGTCTGCTTTTTCTGTCTTTACTAAACTAAATCGACTTCTTTGACTCCAGTACTGATAGATTAATACAAAAAAGATCCGTGAGAAATTTGCCCAGTGCACTGTACTGATCATCGCACACAGATTGAGCACCGTTATTGACAGTGATTCGATCATGGTAAGACTCTCACCTGTGAAATTTCATTTTTTCCAATTATGCTCATTTTTCAATGTAGCCTTCCCTATAAAACCTCCAATAATATAATTTTCTCTTCTTTTCTTCTCTCATTGCTAATAATAAGTATTTAACTATACTTTCAGACTGTATTATTAAGTGATATATCCAGTAATTTCATATTTTAATATTTAAATTTTATTTGCATTTTCATTTTTTAGATAGCTACCTGTGAAAATATTTGAAGTCCAAGTTATGGCTTCATATTTCAAAGTGTTAGAACACACTCATTTTCAGTGCATCACAGCTTTTTCAACATTTTCACTTAACCAAAAAATTAGCCTTTTATTTAGACTGCCATGAGGTTCTTGGGTAAGATTGTAGGATTTCTTGGTTTTGGGGACATTCATGTGCTATGGAAGAGGAATCCATGAGTAGAAGGAAACAGTGAGAAATATAAAGTATTACAGTAGAAAGAAATGTGTTAGTATACTGTATTGGTGTTTTTCTTTCTGGCTTACTTCACTCTGTATAATAGGCTCCAGTTTCATCCACCTCATTAGAACTGATTCAAATGTATTCTTTTTAATGGCTGAGTAATACTCCATTGTGTATATGCACCACAGCTTTTTTATCCATTCATCTGCTAATAGACATCTAGGTTGTTTCCATGTCCTGGCTATTATAAACAGTGCTGCAATGAACATTGGGGTACGTGTGTCTCTTTCAATTCTGGTTTCCAACCAATACAGTATTGTAAAGTAAAATAAAGTAAAAAAAAAAAAAAGAAATGTGTTACATGAGTTGGAGGACTTGAACAGTGAAAGGAAATGCTGTGCTAATAATGTTCGGAAGCAGCTACTTTGTCCTGGGACAGTCCAGATCTAAGAACTCAGAGGAGAGGCCTTAAAGGGTTGATGCTTCCACCTCCAAGGAGAGGTCATATCTGAGAGCGAGCACAATGAGGCCAGTTCTCCATGTGCTAGTAGAAGCTGGGAGCTGGACTCAGTTGCCACTGCTGGAGTGATACTGCAGGAATAGCAGACTGCCTCTAACCCCACCTTCAATCTCCCTCTAGTGCCCTTTTCTGGCAGAACCTCGCAAAGGGCCAGCTGGCCAAAGTGCCTTTGAAATGTGATTTAGAGAAACTCAGCCTCTCTGTCACATATGAGTGTGTAGAAAGAAGGGTAGATCAGGGGTTGAGAGCCTGTAGATAAGCAACTAGCAAGTCTCTTAAACAATAGATCTGGACTCTGTACACAGGCAGCAGGCTCCAAGCTTTGGTCTCTGATATCTGTCTAGTATCTTCCTTCTAGGTTTCACTGGCTCTTTCTTCCTTAGTAAACTAATATTTCCTTCCATAACTTTATTTCCTTCCTTCCTCCCTCTATTCCTTTTCTCTATCTTTTACATCTTCTCTCTCTGTTCTTTCCCTCTGCTGCTTGCTGAGTTTCAATATATGTTAGGGTGTGGCTTCATAAAGAGATAAGGAAATTATCCCTCAAAGGAAAAAACCTCTGACTGCATATAATCCCAAGGAGTGCAAGGTATTTTAAGATTTGCTCCTAGTCTGTGACAATGAGGTGATTTCACTCATGGATGGTAAGTACTGTCAGGAGACACCACAGTATCCTGATACTGATTAGTGATGAAATAAACAGATTTTTTAAAAAAGCCTGCATAATGCATATGAGGCAGCAGATGGAGTTGACTGTGATTTTGATGGTCCATACTAAACAGGCAATAGTCAGTAATAAATGATCAGTAATACCCACATGTCCTTATATCCAATGATAATGGAGCTGTCTCTGACTTCTTGGGCACTTTCTGGAATATCACCACCTACCCTACTTCCCATGCATTGTCAGGTGGGATCATCAATGGGGACACTAAGTAGATACCAGACTGCCAACACTGAGGCAGTGCCTGTAGCCTCACTCCCTTGAGCTCATTGTGCAGAGGAGTGAGTTCTGGAGACAGATAACAGGAGTTGGGCATCCTCAACCAAAAGGATGTGCTGGGCTCCAAGCAGTGTGTTAGTCATCCAGACTGAAACATCACGGTAGGAAGCAAGTTCCACCTACTGGCTTTCATGAGGGACCATGTGATATTCCAAGACATAGCAGGACAATGAGTCTTAAATTCCAGAAATGTTGCTTAGCATTGGACATTCTTAGTCCCCCATTTTGTATTGCTGTTGTTTAGTTACTAAGTCATGTCCAGCTCTTTACAACCCCATGGACTACAGCATGCCAGGCTTCCCTGTTCTTCACCATCTCCTAGAGTTCACCCAAGTTCATTTCCATTGAATCAGTGATTCTATCCAACCATCTCATCCTCTTTCCCTTTGCCTTCAATTTTTCCCAGCATCAGGGTCTTTATCTCCTAGAGTTCACCCAAGTTCATTTCCATTGAGTCAGTGATTCCATCCAACCATCTCATCCTCTTTCCCTTTTGCCTTCAATTTTTCCCAGCATCAGGGTCTTTTCCAATGAGTTGACTATCACATCAGGTTGACAGAGTATTGGAGTCTCAGCTTCAGCATCAGTCCTTCCAGTGAGTATTATTCAGGTTTGATTTCCCTTAAGGTTGACTGATTTGATGTCCTTGTTCAAGGAACTCTAGAGTTTTCTCTAGCACCACAGTTCAAAAGCATAAATTCTTTGGCATTCAGCTTTTTTTTTTTTTTTTTTTATTAGCATTGGACATTCTTAGTCCCCCATTTTGTATTGCTGTTGTTTAGTTACTAAGTCATGTCCAGCTCTTTACAACCCCATGGACTACAGCATGCCAGGCTTCCCTGTTCTTCACCATCTCCTAGAGTTCACCCAAGTTCATTTCCATTGAATCAGTGATTCTATCCAACCATCTCATCCTCTTTCCCTTTGCCTTCAATTTTTCCCAGCATCAGGGTCTTTTCCAGTGAGTCGACTATCACATCAGGTTGACAGAGTATTGGAGTCTCAGCTTCAGCATCAGTCCTTCCAATGAGTATTATTCAGGGTTGATTTCCCTTAAGGTTGACTGATTTGATGTCCTTGTTGTTCAAGGAACTCTAGAGTTTTCTCTAGCACCACAGTTCAAAAGCATGAATTCTTTGGCATTCAGCTTTTTTTATGGTTCAACCCTCACATCCATACATGACTACTGGAAAAATCATAGATTTGACTAGACAGATCTTTGTAAGCAAAGTGATATCTCTCCTTTTAAATATACTGTCTAGGTTTATCATAGCATTCCTTCCGATAAGCAAACATCTGATTTCATGGCTGCAGTCACCAAGAAGAGAAAATCTTTAACTGCTTCCAATTTTTCCCTCTTATTTGGCATGAAGTGCTGGGACCACATGCCATGATATTAGTTCTTTTAATGTTGAGTTTTAAGCCAGCCTTTTCATTCTCTGCCTTCACCCTCATTAAGAGGCTCTGTAGTTCCCCTTTGCTTTCTGCCCTTAGAGTAGTATCATCTGCATATCTGAGGTTGTTGATATTTCTCCCGACAATCTTGACTCCAGCTTGTAATTCATCCAGCCCAGCATTTCACATAATGTACTCTGTATATTAAAAGATGCTTTTTCCTTGGAAGAAAGGCTGTGATCAAACTATACAGCAGATTAAAAAGCAGAGGCATTGCTTTGCCAACAAAGGTCCATCTAGTCAAAACTATGGTTTTTCCAGTAGTCATGTACGGATGTGAGAGTTGGACCAAAAAGAAAGCTGAGTACCAAAGAATTGATGTTTTGAACTGTGAAGTTGGAGAAGTCTCTTGAGACTCCCTTGGGCTGCAAGGAGATATTCCTTGGAAGAAAGGCTGTGATCAAACTATACAGCAGATTAAAAAGCAGAGGCATTGCTTTGCCAACAAAGGTCCATCTAGTCAAAACTATGGTTTTTCCAGTAGTCATGTACGGATGTGAGAGTTGGACCAAAAAGAAAGCTGAGTACCAAAGAATTGATGTTTTGAACTGTGAAGTTGGAGAAGTCTCTTGAGACTCCCTTGGGCTGCAAGGAGATCAAACTCATGAATCCTAAAGGAAATCAATCCTGAATATTCAGTGGGAGGACTGATGCTGGAGTTGAAGCTCCAGTACTTTGGCCACGTGATGCATAGAGCTAACTCATTTGAAAAGACCCTGATGCTGGGAAAGATTGAAGGCAGGAGGAGAGTGGGACGACAGAGGATGAGATGGCTGGATGGCATCACCGACTAGATAGACATGAATT
>SJYC01083687.1:0-62848 GCA_006408675.1 Madoqua kirkii | reverse complement strand
GTTTTCCCTTCTTCAATTTAAGTCTGAATTTGGCAATAAGGAGTTCATAATCTGAGCCATAGTCAGTTCCCAGTCTTGTTTTTGCTGACTGTATAGAGCTTGTCCATCTTTGGCTGCAAAGAATATAATCAATCTGATTTCGGTATTAACCATCTGGTGATGTCCATGTGTAGACTCTTCCCTTATGTTGTTGGAGGAGGGTGTTTTCAATGACCAGTGCAGTCTCTTGGCAAAACTGTGTTAGACTTTGCCCTGCTTTTGTCCTCCAAGGCCAAATTTGCCTGTTACTCCAGGTATTTCTCGACTTCCTACTTTTACATTCCAGTCCTCTATAATAAAAAGGACATCATTTGGGGGTGTTAGTTGTAGAAGGTCTTGTAAGTCTTCATAGAACCATTCAACTTCAGCTTCTTCAGTATTATTGGTTGGGGCATATACTTGGATTACTGTAATATTGAACAGTTTTCCTTGGAAAGGAACAGAGATCAATCTCTCATTTTTGAGACTGCATCCAGGTACTGCATTTCAGACTCTTTTGTTGACTATGATGGCTACTCCATTTCTTCTAAGGCATTCTTGCCCACAGTAGTAGATATAATGGTCGCCTGAATTAAATTCACCCATTCCAGTCTATTTTAGTTCACTGATTCCTAAAATGTTGGTGTTCATTCTTGCCATCTCCTGTTTGACCACTTCCAATTTGCCTTTGTCACGTGAGTGTATGTTCCTCGGTTCTTTGTCTTGTCACAACAAAGATTTGGAGCAACGGACATTAAAGCCCTCGGCGCGTCACAGCTCTTGGGTCTCGGACAAACCGTGTTATAGCTCTTAGGCAAATCAGTGTTACAGCTCATTTTATTTAGAAGATAGCAGGAGAATCCATCCTCAAAGTGTGAGGGCATGCCAACCCAAAGACTTGGAGAGAAGAGAGTGGAGGAGTGCATGGGGGAGAGAGAGAGGGAGAGAAAGAGAGAGAGGGAGAGAAAGAGAGAGAGGGAGAGAGAGCGCACACATGCGGGAGAGAAAAAGAGGGAGAGAGCACATGCACACGGAAGAGAGAGAGAGAGAGTGTGCTTTGGCTCCTCCTTTTATATGTTTTTTCCTCCACCTGGTCCTGCCCTATGCAAATTGGGCTTAGCCAGGGGTGCTGTTTGTTCTACCTGAAGTCTTCACTCTGGTCCTTGGGCCCTCTTTTGTTCTTTTTTCGCAGGTTTTTCCCTTCCTTGTCTTTTAGCCACTGCCATTTTGAACTCCTTTTCCCTATTCTACCTACCTAACACCTTGATTCTTGGACCTAACACTCCAGGTTCCTGTGCGATATTGTTCTTTACAGCATTGAACTTTACTTCCATCACCAGTTACATCCACAACTTGGTGTTGTTTTTGCTTTGGCTCCATCTCTTCATTCTTTCTGGAGTTAGTTCTCTACTAATCTCCAGTAGCATATTGGGGACCTGCCAACCTAGGGAGTTCATCTTTCAGTGTCCTATCTTTTTGCCTTTTCATACAGTTCATGAAGTTCTCAAGGCAAAAATACTGAAGTGGTAGCTATTCCCTTCTCTAGTGGACCACGTTTTATCAGAACTCTCCACCATGACCTGTCTGCTTTGGGTGGCTCTACACAGCATGGCTCATAGTTTCATTGAGTCAGACAAGGCTGTGGTCCATGTGATCAGATTGGTTAGTTTTCTGTGATTGTGGTTTGTAGTCTGTCTATCCTCTGATGGAGAAAGATAAGAGGCTTATGGAAGACTGACTGAGGGGGGAAGCAGAAATTTGGATTAAATTCCCACCCTTCAACAGAAAATTGGATTAAAGATGTATTGAACATGGCCCCACCCATCAGAACAAGACCGAGTTTGTTTAGATCCACCCAGTCAAAGGCTCTAGCATAGTCAATGAAGTAGAAGTAGATGTTCTGAAATTTTCTTGCTTTCTCTATTATCCAACAAATGTTGGCAATTTGATCTCTGGTTCCTCTGCCTTTTATAAATCCAGATTGTATATCTGGAAGTTCTTCATTCAAGTACTACTGAAGCCTAGCTTGAAGGATTTTGAGTATAAACTTACCTAGCTATGAAGTGAATTGTGCGGTAGTTTAACATCCTTTGGCATTGCCCTTCTTTGGGATTGGAGTGAACACTGACCTTTTCCAGTCCTGTTGTCATTGCTGAGTTTTCCAAATTTGCTGACATATTGAGTGCAGCACTTTAACAGCATCATCTTTTAGGATTTGAAATAGCTCAGCTAGAATTCCATCATTTCCACTAGCTTTGTTGGTAGCAGTGCTTCTTAAGGCCCACTTGACTTCACACTTGAGGATGTTTGGCTCTTGGTGAGCGACCACACCATCATGGTGATCTGGGTCATCAGGACCTTTATGTATGGTTCTTCAGTGTATTTTTGCCACCTCTTCTTATTCTCTTCTGCCTCTGGTAAGTCTTTACAGTTTCTGTCCTTTTCATGCTCATCCTTACATGAAATGTTTCTTTGATATCTCCAATTTTCTTGAAGAGTACTACTGAGTGCTAATTGGAAAAGTGATGTTTTATTTCTACTTTTTACCTGTCCCTTTGTTGTTCTTACCTCTCAGCATTGTATTTCACAAACTGTCCCCAAAGCATTTCTTCCAAAATAAAAAATGATTCTTTGAAACTTACCTGTTTCAAGCTCTTTGTAAGGCTCTAGAGGCAGCAGGACAAAGATGACTTGACTTCCAGATCGGTTAGGAATCTGTTCAAATAAATTTTTTGCTTCTAAATGTATCATAGAGAATTATTTTTATTTTTTGGCGTTACAACATTTATAATAGCAAGTTGCTTTTATTATCTAATTCTGAGATGTAAACTGTCACCTTGGAATATATGATCAGTTAGGGAAAAACAAGGAAGGAAAAAATCTGGCAGTCTTGTGAGCTAGTATTGTCTTATCCCTTAGCACCTGATCCACAGATGTGAACCAGTCAGCTTTGTTGCCATCATCAAAATATGGAGATTTGTTTAATGCTTTACTTACCAGTATCTCTTGATAAATTTCTATAACCTCAAAATTTTCTCCCTTGGTAAGCGTCTTCAATAAATCCTTAATGTGATTTAGCAAAGCAGTTTATAGCCTGGACCCTCCCCGCCTTTCTGGTTTTGTCCCACTCTGCTCTCCCTTTTGCCTTTATATAGCTAAAACCAGCTGATGGTCTTTCAGTCCTCCAGCTTCAGGGTTCACTCTCTCTTAACAACTGAACCTTCTTTCTTGACTCTTAGTGGCTTAGACTAAGGTACTAGCAGTGGAAATGGATGGATTAGGGATGGATAAGGAAGTGGAGCCAAATGGACTGTGTGATAGATTGAACATGGGATCTGAAGACAGAGAAGAGTCGATGCTGGTTTCTGGGTGTGGAGACTGGGAGTCTGGGTGAATGAGGAGGATGGAGGGAGAAGGGAAATGCAAGGGTTCTCTTTGGAGCCTGTCATTTTTGTGATGACTGACCTTGTTTTTCGTGATGGACCTTGCCCTTCCCTATGGAGCTGCCTTTCCCACTCCTATGTTGGGAGACCTTCGGTTTAAGACTTCCAGCTTTAGATCATCAATGATGTCACAGGGAGGTCCCACCAGGAGATGTAAACTTGGCCCCTTGTTTACATTTTGCTCCCAGCTGGTTGTGATTGCTGACTTCTCTGGTAGGAACAACAGGATTAGACTTCAGGGGACACAGGAGACATACAATTAATCCCCAGCTTCAGAGTTAGGGAACTGTCCTTTGTGCGTCATCAACCCCAGGTGTAAACCTTGCATTTTGTTCTAGAGCTTCTAATTACCCGTTGACTTCCAATTTGGCAAAAACACGATAAATAATATCCTTTCTCAAATCTTTGATTTTTGAGGTGAGACAATTTTTTCTCATGCTTTTTTTAGAAATATAGTCATACTTTGCTTTATTGTGCTTTGCAAATATTGCCTTTTTTTTGTTACAAATTGAAAGTTTGTCACAACTCTGTGTTGAGCAAGTCTATGAGTGCCATTTTCCCAACAGTATTTGTGTACTCCATTCTCTGTGTCATATTTTGGTATTTCTCACAATATTTCAAACTTTTTCATTATCATTACATTTGTTATGGTAATTTATGATCAGTTATCTTTGATGTTATTACTGTGACTTGCTAAAAGCTTTGAGTATGGTTAGTGTTGTTTTTTTTTTAAGCAGTAAATTATTGATTGATTGATTGATTGATTGATTGATTATGCCCTGCAGCATATGGGATCTTAGTTCCCTGACCAGGGATCAAACCCATGCCCCTTGCATTGGGAGTGTGGAGTCCTATAATACTGGACCTCCAGAGAAGTCACAGCAGTAAATTATTTTTAAATTAAGACCTATAAATTTTTTTTTTCAGACGTAATGCTACTACACCCTTGCTAGGCTACATTATAGTGTAAACATGATGTTTATATGCCCTGGGAAGCCAGAACATTCATGTGACTCACTTTATTGTGGTGGTCTGGAATTGAACCCACGATATCTCAGAGGGATTCTTGTACCTATTTCCTTTCTGGAAAGCTTTCTGTTCTGAAAGATTTAGGGACATAAAGATGAGTCAATCTCCTGCAAAACCTAAAGCTTCAGAGGGTGGGCAGCTGGCCTCAGGGAGGGGCTGGGGAAGTGACAGATGCTGATGAAGGGGATAACCAACAATGCTGTCATCCTAAAGTCCTGTCATTGCAAGTGCTAAAGGTGTAATAATCACATTTTTGTTGCACAGGTGAATACTTCTGCCCACAAAGATGGAATGATATGGCTTTGTTTACTGTTGAGTAAATAAAAAATGTTTATTGGGAAACAACTATGACCTTGTTAATAACTTTGTTTATATGTTGGCTCTCCAAAGGGATTTACCCAGTTTGGATTCATTAAGCGCCAACTGATAGGCCATGAATTCTATTTTACAAAGATGTTCTCTCAATTTAAACTATATTAAACATGATGCAGTCATAATGACAGCTCATTTTATGGTCCTCATTTGCCCCACTGTCTCTAAACAATGCAGACGCATAGGCAAACTGGGAATTCTGTTTCTCTCTAGTATTCACCACTATTTCTACATTAAATATGGCTTCCTCCTGTGCTGTTTAGGATTAGCTGGTTGCTCATGGCCTATTTTCTCTTCAGTCAATAGCATAGCTGTTCCCACCAGTCCTGCACACTCCCATCATTATATCACCTGGATTCTCCCTGGTAGTATAAGCAAAGAAAGCACGTGACAGTCCACACTTTCTCTAACCATATTGCTGTGTGCATTCAACATTTTCGCTGTCTACAGTTAAAAAATTCTCCGGAAGTGAATGTTGAAGAAGCAAAAAGCATGATGTAGAAACTGAAGATTCCTTCTTTTCTGTTCCTATGCAGTCTTATGGTTTTAAGTTCTTTGCCTTTCTTCCTCAACTCAAACCTCTAAGTAGAGTTTTTCCTAGAGAAATGAAACCAGAAACTGTTGTAATATACTCACCTGAAAAACACAAAAACAACTAGAATTTTGCTTAAATTTTGTTTTTTTAACCTTCATTTAACTCTTCTATTGTTAAGCCTACATGGCTACAGAGTTGGGACATTTCAGAAGAGAAAAGTTCCTTCAGAAACATGCCAAGAGATTTTATTCAGGTTTTTCAGAGGGAAAGATAATTAACATGGAGATAGAAGAAATACTTAATGGGGGGGGTCACTTATATGAAAAAGTAGCAGCTTTGGGAGAGTGGCTATGGAGGTGACTGTGACCCTTCCTTATTCTCTAAGTGAGAATGATTTATTTCAAACCTAAGAAAGAAATTTGAGTTAATACTTGCCATATTATCCAGTCACTGAGAAAATCATAGGTACTCGTGTTACCAATGAGGGACCCACCTTCCAGTTTGGACAACTGTCCCTGTGTCACTTGGCAGCCAGAAACAGAGGTTGGACACTCAGAGCTCACCTCCCCACCCT
Organism: Madoqua kirkii; assembly: GCA_006408675.1. Taxonomy (NCBI): domain Eukaryota; kingdom Metazoa; phylum Chordata; class Mammalia; order Artiodactyla; family Bovidae; genus Madoqua; species Madoqua kirkii. The sequence goes on along the minus strand of SJYC01083687.1, from coordinate 56,877 downwards.
GCTTGTCGCTGTGTGGAATCTCTCTATTGCTTGTCACCATACTGAAAGCTGTTTCTGGCATCTCTTTCCCTTTTTTTGGCTGTGACATGTGACATGCAAGGTCTTGGCTCCCTGACCAGGGATCAAATCCATGCCCCCTGCAGTGGAAGGGCAGAACCCTGACTACTGGAACACCAGGGAAGTCTCTTGGCATCTGTGTCCCATTATCAGGCTGTCCTCCTCCCTGTCCTGCCCTCCGCTTCTACTTACAGCCACCCCGTTATCACTGATGGCATCCTGCCAATGAAAATGAATCATATTATTATTTTCCAGTGGGCCCATTTAATTTTTATGTCTAGGACAGCTACCTGGAATATCTGCACATAAACAGGTCTGATAAATACATCTTCATTGAGTTTATGTAACTGAATAACTCATCCAGTGTAATATATTTTGTCTTAACCTACTAGAAAATGACAAGCAATTTGAGGCTGGCATTCCCAGAGAGAGCCTGGGATTGAGGGATTGTTATCATACCAACTTGAAAATGTGGTTTTAATGGTTTAACTTGGGTTACAGGAAGAGTGGAGACAAAGGGAGATTACAGGAACCTTTTCCTATAGATAAAAAAAGGATATTAAAACTTCAAAACTATACCTATTTTCCTATACATTAAGAGAATTTAGAGTTGATTTGTTTGCTTGTTTTGAAATATCTAGAATATTTGATCAAATCTGTGAAAATGAATGTTAAACTGGTAAAATTCTATTCCTGGCTTTTTTTCAGTCTATATCCCATCTCAGCTCTTGTAACCCCTGGTATGCGCCTTGGCCGTACTGTACTCTTGCTCCTTTTAACCACTCCTCCTCTCTGACTGCCCCCCCCCCTTTTTTTTTTACCTTTTGCAATCTCTGATGCTGATGAGTTTCAAGTCTCTGTCCTCAGCCCTGGTTTGAGCTTCCATCATTTCCCCTCTCTTCTTCCCTCTTGCCCATATCATCAACCTGAAGCATGCTATCCTTCAAGTCCACACCCCTAACCCTGTCATTCCTGTATACCACTATTTTAGCTGGTTCCCATTCCAGCTAGAGTCAGTCTTCCCTTGATCTCACACTATGGTCTTGAAACACTATGCCTTCGGGTGCTCATTCAGTCATGCCCTGAATTTAGTTTCCTTTGTATGTAACAGAATGTACTGTGTGCCTGTTACCTATCATGTACAATGCCAGGGCTCTGAGATGCATCAGGGAATAAGGGAAACCACATAACCCTGCCCTTAAGGAGTTGCCAGGCTCGTCTCTAGCCCTCTCGGTCCATGTGTTCTCTGTGTCTGGAATGACCACTGTCCACCCATCAACTTCTGTTTCTGAGTGTTCATGCCTATCCATTCTTCAAGGCCCTGCCCCCTCTCCTCTTTGAAGCTTGTCCTCGCAACCTCTGGACAGAAACCATCTCTCCTGCTACTAAACTCCTTGTGCACCCCCCCCCCCTTTTAACATTATAGACATTTGAAGATTTCTTCTCTCTCTCCTTTTAGTATAGGCTCTCTAAAGGCAGAGTTTGTGACTTACCTGTGTGTTTGCCTCTTCTAAAGCATCTAGCATAATGACAGGGATGCTGTTAAATATGCAATAAATGTTTGCTGAATAAATCCAGAAATTAATGAAAGTTTACTTAAGCTTTCCTCAGATGCGTTTTTGCCATGTTTTGCTCCTTTATTTTTTTAATTGAAGTAGAGTTGATTTGCAATATTGTTTTAGTTTCAGGTGTACGGGAAAGTGTTTCAGTTATATATGTGTTAATATCATATATATTTGGGGGGGATTATTTTTCATTATAGGTTATTATAGGATAATGGATGTAGTTCCCTGTGTTACAGAGTAAATTGTTTCTGATTATCTTATTCCATGTACTGTATCAGTTGATCCCACACTTTAATTTATATGCCCACTCCCTTTCCCTTTTGGTAACCATAAGTCTGTTTTCCATATCTGTGAGTCTCTTTCTTCTTTTTACTTAAAAAAATTTTTTAGTCTGTTTCTGTTTTGTATACAGATTCATTTATATTATTTTTTAGATTCCACATGTAAACAATATATTTGTCTTTCTGTCTGCCTTTCTTAGTATGAGGTTCTCTAGACTCATTTATGTTGATGAAGATGGCAATATTTAATTTTTTATAGTGGAATAATACTATATCATGTATGTATACCACATTTTCTTAAATCAGTAATCTGTTGTTGGACCCTTGAGTTGTTTCCATGTCTTGGCTATTATAAACAATGCTGCTATAAACACTGGGGTGTGTGACATTTTTTTGAATGCCTTTTGTCTTTCTAGATATATGCCCAGGAGTGGATTAGCTGGATCATATGGTAGCTCTATTTTTCATTTCTTAAGAAACTTCTGTACTTTTTTCCATGGGATTTCTCAGTGGCTCATTGATAAAGAATCTGCCTGCCAATGCAGGAGACTCAGGTTCTACCCTTGGGTCAGGAAGATCCACTGGAGGAGGAAATGGCAACTCTCTCCAGTATTCTTGCCTGTGAGATCCAATAGACAGAGGAGCCTGGTGGGCTACATCCACGGGGTTGCAAAGAGTTGGACATGACTGAGCACGCTTACTGTTCTCCATAGGGAGTGCACCAATTTACACTCCTACTAACAGTGTAGGAAGGTTCCCTTTTCTGCACACCCTCCCCAGCATTTATTATTTATAAACTGTCTGATGTTGGTTGTTCTAATCAATGTGAGGTGATACTTCATTATGGTTTTAATTAGCATTTTTCTAATACTTAGTGATAACGATTATCTTTTCATGTACCTTTGGCTATCAGAATGTCTCCTTTGCAAAAATATCTCTTTTGCTCTTCTGCTCATTTTTTAAATTGAAAGTGAAGTGAAGTTGCTCAGTCGTGTCTGACTCTTTGCAATCCCATGGACTGTAGCCTACCAGGCTCCTCCATCCGTGGGATTTTCCAGGCAAGAGTAATGGAGTGGGTTGCCATTTCCTTCTCCAGGGGATCATCCCAACCCAGGAATTGAACCCAGGTCTCCTGCATTGTAGGCAGATGCTTTTATCGTCTGAGCCATCAGGGAAGTTCATATTTTTGATATCAAGTTTATGATGTGTTTATATATATTGGAAATTAAGCCATTGTCAGTCATATAATTTGTAAATATTTTATCTCGTTCCATAGATTACCTTTTCATTTTGTTGATGGTTTCCTTTGCTGTTCAAAAACTTTTAAGTGTAATTAGATCTCATTTGTTTGTTTCTGTTTTTATTTCTTTTGCTTTGGAAGACTGATCTAAGAAAATATTGCTTCAATTTATGTCAGAGAATGGAGTTTTGTAGTGTCATATATTTTATTAAAGTCTCTAAATAATTTTGATTGTATTTCATTGATTCCCATGTAGCTGTCTAGCTTTCCCAGCACCACTTGCTAAACAGACTGTCTTTTCTCCATTATATTATATATTCTTGCTTTCTCTTTCAGAGATTTATTGACCATATGTTTCTGGCATCCTGTGTTTTAAAATTGCATTTTTTTCTTCTTCAACATTAGGAGGAGTATTTTTGTTCTGTGATGCTATGCTTAAGTAAAACTACACATTTAGGGCATCTAAATTGGCATGCCAAATTATAGGATGTTTAAATTATTAGGTTGGCAAAAAATATTGCTTAGGTTTTTTATAACATCTTATGGAAAAACTCAATGATCTTTTTGGTCAATCCAATATTATGTGGATGTGATAGATTCAATTATTCTTGAACTCTTTTGAGAAAGCTGCCCTTATCAATGATTGACAGTAGTGAACAAAAGATTAACAGGACAAATGGCCTTTATGAAATTTAATAAATGTTTCCAATGAAACATCATGGGTGGAATAACTGCAGTACCTGGATATGGAAAAACAGCCTTTGTCTTATTGAGAGTTTTTGTGAATTCTCTTAAGATACATTTATATTTACATGTTGCAGAAAGGGGGTCCCTTCCAGAGCCCAAGAATAGGCTCTGTCTGACATTCTGAAATGAATTGTCTGAAGATACACATGTGCGAATAAAACAAAAGGCTTTATTGGGAAGGGGAGCCAAGGCAGAGCGCAGCAGGTAAGGGACCCAGGAGAACTGCTCTGCCATGTGGCTCACCCTCGTGGACTTTATGGTGCTAGGGTGAGTTTCCAGGTTGTCTTTGGCCAGTTCTCTTCCTCTGCTCATGTTTGGTCTGACTCAGTGTCCTTCTGGTGGTGCATGCATCTCTCAACCAAAAGGAATCCCAAACTTGAGGGTTTCAGGGAGTTTGGCAGGATGTGCCATCTTTTTCCTCCTCATTGTGGCCCCTCCTGAATTTTCATGATTAGTTTTCAGCAGCAGCACAGCATTCCTTATCTGGACCTTTTGTTTCAAGGAGACAAGTCATGCGAGTGATTATTATAGTGTCTGGTTAAGGTAGCAGTTTTGGTCAGCGGTTCCCTAACATAAAGATGACCTAAATGAGGAGCTAAGTACCACTTCTCATCAGAACTGTTTTCATAGCTATGTCATTGAGGTCAATTGTTCGGGCTCTTATTCCCTTTAAAGCCATTAAGCAAGTTTACTAATAAGTAGAAAGGAAGAGTCAAGAGCCCCTTCCTCTCCCTTTTAATTTCAGCTTCTGGGCTTCCCACATGGTGCTGGTGGTAAAGAACATGCTTGCCAATGCAGGAAACATAAAACATGTGAGTTTGATCCCTGCGTCAGGAAGATCCACTGGAGGAGAACATGGAAACCCATTCCAGTATTTTTGCCTGCATAATCCCGTGAACAGAGGAGCTGGCAAGCTATAGTCCATAAGGTCCCAAACCATCAGACGTGACTGAAGCAACTTAATACACACTTGTAAACACATCAATGCACAATAAGAGGGCTAAAAGTCAGGCAACTGAAGAAAGAAAGATAAAGAAGTGAAGGAAGATAATTTGTGAAAACAGATTCAGATCCTTGTCAATTCAGATTGGGCTTCCCCCATGTACTGTGTGGGCCATTATCACTAGAATTGAAGCTCCATTTCTTAATTACTTTTAAAATTTTATCCAAAGAGATTCTTTATTATTTTTATCCAGGAGGATTCTTTATCAGCTGAGCCATAATGGAAGCCCAGGAATACTCAAATGGGGTCTCCTGCATTGCAGGCAGATTCTTTACCAACTGAGCTACTAGGGAAGCCCTAAAAAAAAGAAAGAAAAAAAAAAGGTTGATATTATATAATCAATGGCAGTGAACTGACAGCAAATTAATTGTTAAGTTGATTTGAAAGAATCTGAGCAATATTGCACAGCTACTCTTTGTTGCAATACGTGAGCTTCACACTGAGGTAGCATTTCTTGTTGCAGATATCTCATGCCACAGAGCTACTAAGCCTGTGAACAACAACTACTAAGTCTGAAAGCCCGTACTCTGCAATGAAAGAAGCCACCTCAATGAGAAGCTCACGTACCACAGTGAAGAGAAGCCCCTGCTTGCAGAAAACTAGCAGAAAACTAGAAAAAGCCCAAGCACAGGAATGAAGACCCAGTGTAGCTAAAAACAAGTAAACAAATGGGCTCCCCTGGTGGCTCAGTGGTGAAGAATCCATGTTTCAATGCAAAGGACATGGGTTCAATCCCTAGTCCAGAAAAATCCCACATGCCCTGAAACAGCTAAGCCCATGTGCCACAACTTCTGAGCCTGTGCTCTAGAGCCCAGGGAACTGCAGTTGCTGAGCCCGTGTGCCCTACAGCCTGTGCTCTGCAACAAGAGAAGCCATCATAATGTGGAGCCTGCGTGCTGCAACTAGAGAGCAGTTCCCACTTGCCCCAACTAGAGAAAAAGCTCATGCATCAGTGAAGACCTGGCACAACCAAAAATAAGTAAAAAAAATTATTTTAAAAATTAAAAAAAATCTTTTTAAAAAGGTATTTGCTAACTCCATGCATCTGTCTTAGGTCATTTAGGTTGCTTCCATGTCTTCCTTATTATAAATAGTGCAGTGAACATTGGGGTACATGTTTCTTTTTTTTTTTTTTAATGAAAATTTTTATATTTGGAATTAGCCAGTTGGACTCATTTTAGATGATCCCAATTTTGTTGGCAACATCCAAAACATCATAGTCGGGAGCCAGTCTAACATATGTCTTATTTTCTCTATCAGGCCAGATCGAGGTGTCAACCTTAGTCACATCAGTGTCACGGAGCTTCTTTACAGCCTGTTTAAGTTGGTGCTTGTTGGCCTTACTTCCACAATGAATACCACTGTGTTGTTGTCTTCTGTTTTCTTCATGGCTAAATTGTGGTGAGAGGGAATTTGATGATGGCATAGTGGTCAAATTTGTTTCCTCTAGAGGAAGTTCTTCTAAGGATATTTGGGTTGCCTCTTGAGTCACAGTGTTTTATGTTACTGGAAGGTAGTTGATGCCCAGATCTTTTTTGTGGCTGTGGATGTCTTTCAGCACTGCATAACTGGTCGTCAAAGCCTTTACTTTAGCTTCAGCTAGGAGGGGCAGAGGCTGATAGAAGGATAGAAAATGAGGGGGGAGATTCAGAAATCAATCACTTCTGGTCCAAGACCTGTAGTGGGCTCCCCAGGTCATATGTACATCAATGATTACTTTGAAAATACATGTGTCTGTTTAAATTATGATTTTCTCAGGTTATATGCCTAGTACTGGGAATGCTGGGTCATATGGTAATTCTATTTTTACTTATATGGAATGGAATGTTACTCAGCGATAAAAAAGAATGAAATTGAGTCAGTTGGAGAGATCTAAATGGACCTAGAGTCTATCAGACAGAGTGAAATCAGAAAGAGAAAAACATACATCATATATTAGTGCATTTAAGTGGAATCTATAAAAATGGTACAGATGATCCAATTTGCAAGGCAGAAATAGAGACACAGATGTGGAAAATGGATGTGTGGACACAGAGGGTGGGATGAACTGAGAGATTAGGATTGACATATGTAAATACCATGTGTAAAATAGCTAGCTCGTGGGAACCTGCTGTATAGCACAGGGACTCAGCTCGGTGCTCTGTGTGGCCTAGGCGGGGGGATGGAAGAGTGGAAGAGAGGTCTAAGAGCAAGGGGATATATATGTACATATAGCTGACTCATTTTGTTATGCAGCAGAAACTGATACAACATTGTAAAGCAACTATACCTCAATTAAAAAAGAAAGATATTTCCCAACTCTATATATCTGTATGTTGTTATTGTTTAGTCACTCAGTAGCATCCAAATCTTTGCAACCCATGGACTGTAGCCCACCAGGCTCCTCTGTCCTTGGAATTTCCCAGGCAAGAATACTAGGGTGGGTTGCCATTTCCTTCTTCAGGGAATCTTCCCAACACAGGGATATCTGTATAAATAGCCCTTAAAGCTCAAAGTCTAAGAGTGAAAAGCACTAACTAACGATAACAACTCCAAATGCCCTTGGCAAAGCGTGAAATGCTACAGACTACTGAGTATCAGTAATCATAGTGTAAAACTTACATTTTCTCCCTTTCCTATAAAATTATAATATAAAAGGTCAGGCTAGACCTTTGTCTACCTAGTAAAATAAATTTAAAATCATTTCAATACCAGCCAGGCTTCCACACAAATAGAATGTCTCTATTCTTTCCTTCCTGTCCCTTTATAAGACATTGTGTGCTAATAGGTTTATTTCTTCTAATTGACAGGTTTTGGATTCAGGGGAACTGAAAGAACATAGACGGACTTATAATTTGCTGAAAGATGAACACAGCTCATTTTCCAAGATGGTGCAACAACTGGGCGCGACTGAAGCCACTGCCCTCATTGAAACAGCAAAACATGTGAGCTCACCCCAAAGAGTTGTAATTAAAGTTTGTCTTCATGGTTCACTCCTTACAATCTCCACCAGGGGTCTGTTAACAACCACTCCATGCCCTTCTCAATTATAAGTGTGCAGAGACTAAGCTTCATGACTGGGTCTTAGTAGCCCCTGTCAGGTTGAAGGCAGGTTTGTTGAGAATCTGCAGCAGTGATGGGGTTGGTGTGATATCTCTCACTGTCAGTCAGTTCAGTTCAGTCGCTCAGTTGTGTCTGACTCTTTGTGACCCCATGAACTGCAGCACGCAGCACTCCCTGTCCATCACCAACTCCCAGAGTTCACCCAAACCCATGTCCATTGGGTTGCTGATGCTATCGAATCATCTCATCCTCTGTCATCTCCTTCTCCTCCTGCCCTCAGTCTTTCCAAGCATCAGGGTCTTTTCAAATGAGTCAGCTCTTCGCATCAGTGACTAGAGCACTGGAATTTCAGCTTCAGCGTCAGTCCTTCCAGTGAATATTCAGGACTGATTTCCTTTAGGATGGACTGGTTGAACTCCTTGCAGTCCAAGGGACTCTCAAGAATCTTCTTCAACACCACAGTTCAAAAGCATCAATTCTTTGGCACTCAGCTTTCTTTATGGTCCATCTCACTTTGTACACGACTACTGGAAAAAACATAGCTTTGACTAGATGGATCTCTGTTGGCAAAGTAATGTCTCTGCTTTTTAATTTGCTGTCTAGGCCAGTCATAGCTTTTCTTCCAGGGAGCAGGTGTCTTTTAATTTCATGGCTGCAATCACCATCTGCAGTGATTCTGGAGCCCAAGAATATAAAGTCTCCCACTGTTTCCACTGTATCCCCATCTATTTGCCATGAAGTGATGGGACCATATGTTATGATCTTAGTTTTCTGAATGATGAGCTTTAAGCCTACTTTTTCATTCTCCTCTTACACTTTCACCAAAAGGCTCTTTAGTTCTTCTTCGCTTTCTGCTATAAGGGTGGTGACATCTGTGTATCTGAGGTTATTGATATTTCTTCTGGCAATCTGGATTTCAGCTGTGCTTCAGCCAGCTTGGCATTTTGCATGATGTACTCTGAGGAAAAGAAATCAAAACAGGCAAAATGGTTGTCTGAGGAGGTCTTACAAATAGCTGAGAAAAGAAGAGAAATGAAAGTCAAAGGAGAAAAGGAAAGACATACCCATTTGAATGCAGAGTTCCAGAGAATAGCAAGGAGAGATAAGAAAGCCTCCCTTAGTAATCAGTGCAAAGAAATAGAGGAAGACAGTAGAATGGGAAAGACTAGAGATCTCTTCAAGAAAATTAGAGATAGCAAGCAAACATTTCATGCAAAGAAGGGCACAATAAAGGACAGAAATGATATGGAGCTAACAAGCAGAAGATATTAAGAAAAGGTGGCAAGAATACACAGAAGAGCTATACAAAAATGATCTTCATGACCCAGATAATCATGATAATGTGATCACTCATCTAGAGCCAGACATCCTGGGTGTGAAGTCAAGTGGGCCTTAGGAAAGCATCACTACGAACAAAGCTAATGGAGATGATGGAATTCCAGCTGAGCTATTTCGAGTCCTAAAAGATGATGCCATGATAGTGATGCTCTCAATATTCCAGCAAATTTGGAAAACTCTGCAGTGGCCACAGGACTGGAAAGGTCAGTTTTCATTCCAATCCCAAAGAAAGGCAATACCAAAGAATGTTCAAACTACTGCACAATTGCACTCATCTCACATGCTAGCAAAGTAACGCTCAAAATTCTACAAGCCAGGCTTCAAAAGTACATGAACCATGAACTTTCAGTTGTTCAAGGTGGATTTAGAAAAGGCAGAGGAGCCAGAGATCAAATTGCCAACATCTGTTGGATCATTATTGAAAAAGCAAAAGAGTTCCAGAAAAACATTTGCTTTATTGACTATGCCTTTATTGACTAAGCCTTTGACTCTGTGGATCACGATAAACTGTGGAAAGTTTTTCAAGAGATGGGAATACCAAACCACCTGACCTGCCTCCTGAGGAATCTGTATGCAGGCCAGGAAGCAACAGTTAGAACTGAACATGGAACAACAGACTGGTTCCAAGTAGGAAAAGGAGTACGTCAAGGCTGTATATTGTCACCATGCTTATTTAACTTCTATGCAGAGTACATCATGAGAAACGCTGGGCTGGAAGATGCACAAGCTGGAATTAAGATTTCTGGGAGAAATATCAATAACCTCAGATATGCAGATGACACCACCCTTATGGCAGAAAGTGAAGAGGAACTCAAAAGCCTCTTGATGAAAGTGAAAGTGGAGACTGAAAAATTAGTCTTAGAGCTCATCATCCTGAAAACTAAGATCATAACATCCGATGCCATCAGTTCAGTTCAGTTGCTCAGTCATGTCTGACTCTTTGCGACCCCATGAATCACAGCATGCCAGGCCTCTCTGTCCATCACCAACTCCTGGAGTTCACTGAAACTCATGTCCATTGAGTCAGTGATGACATCCAGCCATCTCATCCTCTGTTGTCCCCTTCTCCTCCTGCCCCCAATCCCTCCCAGCATCAGGGTCTTTTCCAATGAGTTAACACTTCACATGTGGTGGCCAAAGTAGTGGATTCAATTCCATCACTTCATGGCAAATAGATGGGGAAATAGTGGAAACAGTGGCTGACTTTGTTTTTGGGGGCTCCAAAATCATTGCAGGTGGTGACTGCAGCCATGAAATTAAAAGATGCTTGCTCCTTGGAAGAAAAATTCTGGCCAACCTAGACATCATATTAAAAAGCATAGACATTATTTTGCAACAAAGATCTGTCTAGTCAAAGCTATGGTTTTTCCAGTAGTCATGTTTGGATATTAGAGTTGAACTATAAAGAAAGCTGAGTGTCGAAGGTTTGATGCTAGAAATGTGATGTTAGAGAAGACTCTTGAGAATCCCTTGTACTGCAAGGAGATCCAACCAGCCCATCCTAAAGGAAATCAATTCTGAATATTCCTTGGAAGGAATGATGCTGAAGCTGAAGCTCCAGTACTTTGGACACTTGATGTGAAGAACTGACTCGCTGGGAAAGATTGAAGGCAGGAGGAGAAGGGGATGATATAGGATAAGATGGTTGGATGGTATCACTGACTTGATGGACATGGGTTTGCACAAAGTCTGGAAGTTAGTGATGGACAGGAAAGCCTGGCATGCTGCAGTCCATGGGGTTGCAGAGTCAGACACACCTGGATAACTGAACTGATTCTGAATATAAGTTAAATAAACAGAGTGACATCGTACAGCCTTTACGTATCCTTTCCCAATTTGGAACCAGTCTGTTGTTCCATGTCCTTTTCTAACTGTTGCTTCCTGACCTGCATACAGGTTTCTCAGAAGTCAGGTAAGGTGGTCTGGTATTCCTACCTCTTTAAGAATTTTCTACAGTTTATTGTGATCCACACAGTCAAAGGCTTTAGCATTGTCAATGAAGCAGAAGTATACTTCCTTGTTCTTCTAGCAAATGAAATTTTCATTAGGACAAATTAAGACTTTACAATACCTTAACCCTGTAGTCTGAATGGTGCTTGAAGGTATACAAACACTTTCTTAGAGCTGAGGTATAGGAAAGCACTAAGCACTGTATATAGTTTGAGGAAGATGCCGCCGCCGTTCCTGACCTTCAATGTGGGATAGCTCCTCTAGACCCTCCTGCGTTAAAAACAGTTGAACGTCTATTATTCCACTTGTTTTAATGGAGTCTTTTCCCATTTGTAGTTGGCTAAAGTTTGTCCTCTGGTATCGTTTTTTTCCAGACTTTGGATTGTGATTCATTAGTGGGACTTTGAAATTCATTTAGTCAGTCATGACAAGCATGTTTTATGAAATCAAACAGTAAAGAATGGAATGGAAGAAAAGCAGTAACATATCTTTTATAGTAATAGTAAATATTCTATGAAACTCCTTTCAGGATATATAAATATAAGTATTGATAGTGCATCTATACTGACACTTAGTGTCAAGTTAAATGTACTTACTACTGTGGGTGGCAGTACAAATAAAAGATAGAAAACAAGGCAGTGTAATATCTTAAAGGAGGATTCATTGGAGATAGAATCCCTGAGTTATTGTAAATATAGTTAACTCTTGAACAGTGTAGGTTTTTGAACTGCATAGGTCCACTTATACATGGATTTTTTCCAGTAAATATATAGTTCAAGGCAACTGCAATATATGTAGTTTGTTGAATCTGTGAATGTAGAGGGATGACTCTAAAATTATACACAGACTTTTGACTGTCTAGAGGGTCAGAGACCCTAACCTCACATAGCTCAAGAATCAACTGCATTAAATATTTGTCTGCTGCATTAAAATAACTTGATCCTCTTACCTGTATGTTCAAAGGCTTCTTTTTCTACTTTGAAGGTCATTAATTTTTCTTAGGACACCATTGTTGTTGGTCTCTGGATTCAAGTCTTTTATTTCTAGAAGTTTACTTGAATTATATTTTTGTGTTTTATTTGATTGGATTTTTCTCTTTACAGACATTTATAATATATATGTTGTCTGTACTTTGTTTTATAAAACTATTATCTCCTCAATCCTTTTGAATTTTTTATGTATTTACAATTATTTGACCTGCTTTATCAATTCTATCCTCCTTGTATTATATTGTTTTTTCAGCAGTGGAAAATTTTTCTGTGCTGCTTTTCAGAATGATCATTTTACTGATTAAAAAATATTTTATTCACTTTATTTTTGTATTTATGTTTTTGATTGAATAATAGTTTCTTTACATTTCCTGATGTTTTTATTCTTCTTTTCCATCTCACTTTTGCTGTCTGTCAATTCACATTTCACCATGTTCTGTTGCTGGGCCATATTTTCCTGTCCTCTTGGATCTTTATGGTCTACAATTTGACTATTCTACTAAATTTTCTTTGACTGTATTTTATGATATTTCTTCATAATTTTCATCTGTTCCATGAGTATTTTTTCATTTGTAGTTTGCTTATCTTGTTCCTTTTTCTCTTTTTTGTTTAAAGATCCTATACTACTTTAAATTATTGTTATCTTTACATCTCACCTTTGAGTTAAGTGAGTTTTCTTCTAGACCATTGATTGTGAGATTGTTGTGGCTAGGGTATTAGTTCAGGTTAAAGGGAATTCCCTATACTTAAAACAAAATCTTCTCATGACCAAGAGAGAGTGTGTATGTGTGTGTATGTGTGTAGATATTTAAGCGAGCAAGAGAGAAATGAGAGCACATAGTGATTTATCCTGTCTCCTCCCTAGCCTGCAGAGATGGGCTGTTATAATGCTGCTTGCCTTTTAGAATCTTCGTTTCCTGAGACCTCACCAGTGTACATGTTTCCGACTAAGACTGTGATTCTGTACAATTCCTCATAGGCACACCTTAGAATTCACTAGTTATTAAATAGTTGGAGAGCTACTCTCACATGATTGCTGAAATCTTCTCCCCTTAGCTATCTGATATCTGTCTTGCCACAGCCCTCTGAATTCACTTGCTAAGGCCGTCTATTCAGCTATTTTGTCATTTGGGTTTTCAAATGACTCCTGATAGCAAATAAGACTGGGCTTATCTTTAATCTCTCAGTATCCTTGCTATTTAGGGTAATTTCTGAGAAGATAAGGAGAGAGAAAATCTATTATTGTATTAGCTTAAAAGCAGAAATCCTCAGGAATTCCCTGGCAGCCTAGTGGTTAGGACTCCACACTCTCACTGCTGAGGGCTGTGTTCAAGCCCTGGTTGAGGAACTAAGAGCCTGCAAACCTTGTGGTGCAACCACACACACACAAAAGACAAAAATTCTAACTCTCCAGTACTCTTTCCATTCCCTACATTTCCCCTCCCACCCTGGCTATGCTGTGGAGCTTGCAGGATCTTAGTTCCTCTACCAGGGATTAAACCTAGGCCCACAGCAGTGAGATCACTGAGTCCTAACCACTGGACCCCCAGGGAATTTCCTCACCAGTACTATTTAACTTTGACAATATACTTGCTGTATGTACACCAAAGTTAGACCTGTTTTATGAGTGAGGAGTTTGCGGGTTGCTAGGATTAAACTAGGACCATTCAGTTCAGTGAGAATGAACTCACAGTCTTAAGCCTGACTTCTACATATATTGAATGACTGTTTGCTGGCCTTTATCCATGTAGGGGAGACTTTATTGTTTTGTTACTTTTTAGTTCAGTTCAGTCGCTCAGTCGTGTCCGACTCTTTGCAACCCCATGAATCACAGTACACTAGGCTTCCCTGTCCATCACCAACTCGCGTCCATCGAGTCAGTGACGTTATCCAGCCATCTCATCCTTTGTTGTCTCCTTTTTCTCCTGCCCCTAATCCCTCCCAGAATCAGAGTCTTTTCCAATGAGTCAACTCTTTTCATGAGGTGGCCAAAGTACTGGAGTTTCAGCTTTAGCATCATTCCTTCCAAAGAACACCTAGGACTGATCTCATTCAGAATGGGCTGGTTGGATATCCTTGCAGTCCAAGGGACTCTCAAGAGTCTTCTCCAACAACACAGTTCACAAGCATCAATTCTTCAGTGCTCAGCTTTCTTCACAGTCCAACTTTCACATCCATACATGACTACTAGAAAAACCATAGCCTTGACTAGACGGACCTTTGTTGGCAAAGTAATGTCTCTGCTTTTCAATATGATATCTAGATTGGTCATAACTTTTCTTTCAAGGAGTAAGTGTCTTTTAATTTCATGGCTGCAATCACCATCTGCAGTGATTTTGGAGCCCCCCCCCCAAATAAAGTCTGACACTGTTTCCACTGTTTCCCCATCTATTTCCCATGAAGTGATGGGACTAGATGCCATGATCTTTGTTTTCTGACTGTTGACCTTTAAGCCAACTTTTTCACTCTCCTCTTTCATTTTCATCAAGAAGCTTTTTAGTTCTTCTTCACTTTCTACCATAAGGATGGTGTCAACTGCTTATCTGAGGTTATTTGTTGCTTTTAGTAAAATATAATTCAATGATGGTGGCTTTGTTTATAAGATGAAGCTTATGTAGTAGACTTAGTTTCAACCCATGTTGGAGGAACTATCATGAACTGAACCTAAGAGAAGGAGAAGGGGGCCAAGAAACACAGCACTTGCTGGTCTTATGTTCTACTTGCCCTGAATTTGAATTTTTCTGGAATTGTTTCTTTTGGTCTTCATAACCATTCAGAGCTGGTAGTTTTATCCCTCAGATGGGGAAACTAAGGTAAAAGGGCCTAAGAAACTTAATATCACAAGGTAGAAAGTGTTAGTAATCTTTTAACTACTTTTCTACATCCTGGTTTTCTGTGTTCATTGAATTAAATGTGTTTCGATCTTAACTCTGGGCTACTGTAAAGATAAAATCAGAAGAATCACAAGCAGGCCCCCAACTGTTCTGTTTTTGTATAAAGCTGGGTAGTGCTGCTACTTTCCATGGGCTAAGGGGCCACATCCCTCTCTGAGCAGCATCATAATCACACCAAACACTTAGCTCAGTATGTTTTCAACCTGCAGTTTTTAGCCATCACTTAGTTCCTATGGGGTAGGTAATTATCTCATTTCACAAATGAGGCAGCAGGTGCTTGAGAGAGCTTGATTGATTCTTTCCAGGGTCAGCAGTGGTATTAGGAGAGAAAGGTGAGACTGGGCCTTTCCATTCCAGGCTCAGCCCATCCACACGAACTCTGATGCTGCTGCTAAGTCACTTCAGTCATGTTCGACTCTGTGCGACCCCACAGATGGCAGCCCATGAGGCTCCCATGTCCTTGAGATTCTCCAGGCAAGAACACTGGAGTGGGTTGCCATTGCCTTTTCCAATGCATGAAAGTGAAAAGTGAAAGTGAAGTCAGTCATGTACTGACTCCTGTGTCCATGGGATTTTCCAGGGAGTACTGGAGTGGGGTGCCTTTCCCTTTTCTGCAAGGACTCTGCTAACAAGTGTTTAATCATCTCAACTCCCTTCATAACCTGCCCTGTGAAAAAGATGCCTTCTCTCACTCCTTCAGTCAGCCAGAGTATGGTCTACACCAGGGTAACAGATGAGAGACAGACAGGGCAAATCAATGAGGTTATACACAGAAAGCTTATTTTCAGTTTCAAGTATTTCAGACTTGAAATAATTCAGGTTTGAAAATCATTTTGTTTAAAAGTTGTTAATAATATTTTCTTTATAAAAATTTATATTGAGAAGGGATATGGGGAAAGGAAGCAACTGATTCTGGAAAGACTGTCAAGCAGTAAAAAGTGAAATGTATTTCCATTTGTTCTTTTGGCTATTCTTAGTTTCACTAAGAGAATACATAAAATATAACCACACAAAATATGGCTAGCTTTTAAAGGTAATGTAGCCAGATGATAAGCAACTATCCCCCCTGCCAAGTCTTTATTTTTTAAATAATTTTATTTATTTATTTTTGACTGTGTTAGGTTTTCATTGCTGCATGTGCTTTTCCTAGTTGTGGCAAGCAAAGGCTTCTCATTGCAGTGACTTCTCTTGTTCTGGAGCATGGGCTGTAGGGCATGTGGGCTCAGTATTGTGGCTCTAGGGCACTAGAGCCAGAGAAGGCAGTGGCACCCCACTCCAGTACTCTTGCCTGGAAAATCCCATGGACGGAGGAGCCTGGTAGGCTGTGGTCCATGGGGTCACTAAGAGTCAGACACAACTGAGTGACTTCACTTTCACTTTCCTGAATTGGAGAAGGAAATGGCAACCTACTCCAGTATTATTGCCTGGAGAATCCCAGGGATGGGGGAGCCTGGTGGGCTGATGTCTATGGGGTTGCACAGAGCTGGACATGACTGAAGCGACTTAGCAGCAGCAGCAGGGCACTAGAGCACAGGCTCAATAGATGTGGTACGTGGGCTTAGTTGCTCTGCAGAGTGTGAGATCTTCCTGGATCATGGACTGAACCCATATCTCCTGCATTGGCAGGCAGATTCTTTACCACTGAGCCACCAGGGAAGCCCCCAAGGGCCTTCTTTTTAAATGCTTGCATTATAATGGAAATAGCCTCAGATTTTACCCAATAAGGTGCAAGCATTTTTGGAGACCTGCTTATTTTTCTCTTTAACCTCAATGACATTGTAATATACAGTACTTCATATTGCAAAGTATTCTATGGGGGCAGGGGGGAGGGTAGCAAGTATGCAAGCAACAAGAGAATAAGAAAGTACATGTAATGTGAAAGTAGATGTCTCAACCCTTTTCTATTTCATAAGCCACATCCATCATCTCTCATAGTAACTGTTGACTGGACTACAAATATATTTGGAACCTAGGTTTATAAAATGTATCTGGAATCATATGACTTGGTGACTGAGCTTGTGAGACAAATCAGCCTCAGATAGATGGCACAGATACATTTGGTATCAGCCTCAGATACATCTTATGTTTTAAAGACTTAGCAAAGCTTTTCATGCTCTTCTTTGGGTCAAAAAGTAAAAATTACTTTCAGAGTTCTTTTTTATCCAAACACATTTTCAGATAAGAGCTCACAAGTCTTGACAGTGTTTCATTTTGCTATGTACATCTGTCAAAGAACTGAGATACAGCTACTAAAAACTGATGATTGTGTAACAGGGAAACTTGACAGCATTTCATCTCCTTTATGTTCTCAGCATAGATTTATCAGAAAGCCTGTGTATCTTCCAGTTCAGCTAGAAATCGGTAGAATTCTAGAACTCAACAGCTTGGCAAAGCACCGTCCTGTTATGTTGTATCATCTTCCATTTTAGAGAAGTTGCTTGGTTGAGTTATTGTTAAAGCTTTTGATTGTCTTTTCCTTCCTGGGACCCACTAGCCACAGATCATGTTTCTATAGGCCTATAACTTCTTTGCTGCACAAATTAAATGCCAGGATGTTTTATATATATACAATAGCATTTCAATGATTGTCAATCAGAGCTTATAAAATATAGGGATTACAACTGATGTTAACATCCAAATCTATTGTGCTCGTTTTATGTGTGAAAATAACAAACTCATGCAGATATCAGATTTCCTAGTCCCTTTGTCAGCCTGTTTTTAATTTATCTCCAGGTTTTGAGTCAATAACATGATTTTGCTTATTCATTTAATGTCATGATAAAGGATGTCTATGAATCAGAATGATTGGAAGTCAGTTGGATTGTTTGGCATTCAGCTCATCCCCACCCACTGAGTCTATTAATGGGGCTTCTTCCGCCATAGAATTAAATATGACCCTGGTTTTTAAAATTGTACTTCACTACTGGTATGATTTGCTTCATATGATGACGTGGACATTGCAGTGGATTGCCTTAGAAGAAGGATTTTAAAATTTTTAAATTCATTGTTTTTATTTATCTTTTTTCCCCTTAGATACATTACAAAGGATCATTCATATCGAACGTGTGGTTATGAGCACAGCCAATGGACAACATGCAGCCTTAACAGTTTTTGAGTCAGCAGTGTGATTCTACTATGAGGTCAGATCAATGGCTGATTCACATTGAGGTTTGATGGAAAATAACAAAATCCTGTAAAGCAATTATACTTCAATAAAAAAGAGTGTCGAAAAAAAAGATATTTTCCCAATAGTTTTTTCACTGCATAAACTGTTGTGCTTTTTTTCAACAGCAATAAAATTTACACATATAAGATATTAGTTTATTTGGATTTTTTTCTCCAACTTCATCCAGTGATTTCAAGCGCTTACAAAATGATTTATTATGTTTATTTTTATGTTATACCATTTTAAAAAGATCCAAATCAAATGTGTAGGCCACCAATAAAAGCTGTCTACTAGGTTTTGTGCATTAAGAGACTCCAGAGTCAAAGCTCATTTTATAAGGTATAAATGAAAGTTGTCAAAAATTTTTTATGGCCCTCAAATTTTGCTGATAAAGGTCTGTATAGACAAAGCTGTGATTTTTCCAGTGGTCATGTATGGATGTAAGAGTTGGACTGTAAAGAAGGCTAAGCACTGAAGACTGACGCTTTCGAATTGTGGTACTGTGGGAAGACTCTTGAGAGTCCCTTGGACTGTAAGGAGATTGAACCAGTCAATCCTAAAGAAAATAGTCCTTAATATTCACTGGAAGGACTGATGCTGAAGCTGAAGCTCCAGTACTTTGGCCACGTGATGCAAAGAACTGACTTATTGGAAAAGCCTCTAATGCTGGGAAAGATTGAATGTTGGAGGAGAAGGGGACAACAGAGAATGAGACGGTTGGATGGCATCACCAACTCAATGGACATGAATTTGAGCAAACTCTTGGAGATAGTGAAGGGCAGAGGAGCCTGGTGTGTTGCATTCCATGGGGTTACAAAGATTTGGGCATTACTTAGTGACTGAAAAGCAACAAAATATTACATACTACTTTCTAATTTTATCAGGGGTTGTATATACCTGAAGGGGCTTCCCCTGTGGCTCAGTGGTAAAGAATCTGCCTGCATTTCAGGAGCCATAGGAGTCACAAGTTTAATCCTTAGGTCGGGAAGACCCCCTGGAAAAGAGAATGGCAACCCACTCCAGTATTCTTGCCTGGAGAATCCCATGAACAGACAAGCCTGGCAGGCTATAGTCCATAGGGTCACACAGAGTTGGACATGATTGACGCAACTTAGCATACATGCATTTACCCGAATACTGTGTGAAGTTGCCATTTTGTGTCATCAATTCCTTAACATAACTAGGACCCAGTATTCCACCCAAAAACTTCTGGTTAAACAGTACAGAGAAAACAAATAGGAAAAAGAAAAAAGTACACTTTAGTTTAAGCAAGACAACAGGAGTGTTGCCCATCCAAAAAATTGAAAGATACTTGGTTAAAATACAGAAGGACAATATTTAATTATGTGTTCTAAAAAAGGAAGAGAAAATATAATTTCTCACCATAGAAGCCCTCCTAGAGAATTTTGTAATGAAGGACGCACATGTGATCATTGTCTTCTAGATGGAGGATTTGATTGTGTTTTATTTTTACTTATTTTTATTTTTGTTAAATATATATAACATAAAATTTTTCACTAGAGGGAAGTTCCTTGGTGGCCTGATGGGTAGGACTCATGCTTTCAATGCAGTGGCCTGGGTTCAATCTCTGGTCTGGAACTAAGGTCCTATAAGCTGTGCAGTGCAGTTAAAAAAAAATACCATTGCAACATTTTAAACATAAAATTCAGTATCAGTAATCACATTCACAGTGTTTTGCCATCTAGTTCACTTTTGGTAAATATTTTTCCTTTGAATTTTGAACTTGATTGGCATAGAGATATCAGACTTGTATGTTTAATGGTACAGCACCTATATTTGTGTTATTTTTTTTCTTTTTAATTTTCTTTGTGCCTTCTTCCTTTTTTTGCTTGAATAATCTTGGGTGACTTTTTACTATCTGTTTTCAAAGAATCAGTTTTTCTGCTTGATCGACCCTTTCTAGTTTTTTGTTTTCTAGTCCATCATATTACTCTTTCTTCCCTCCAACTTTTTTTCATTTATTTTGTGTTGTTTTTTTCCCCTAAATTCTTAAATTGGAAACAGATTAATGTGTAACAATTTTTTTCCTAATATAAGTACATAATGCCTACTTTTCTTTCCCTAAGGCCCATTTTATCTGTAGCCTACAAGTTTTGATACTTGGTACTGATCAATAACCATTGTACTATGTATTTCCTAATTTCTCATTTGGTTCATTAATTATATAGTTTACCCAAGAGATACTCATAAGTGTAATAGTCTCTAAATTCCAAATGTTAATGGATTTTTAAATATTAGATTGGACCATGTGAAATCGCTTTTAAATCATTCAATCTCTTTAAAAAAATTTCCTTTTAATTTCTATTTTTATATCAATCTCTTTTTTAACCTATAAAATGACAGTTTTATATGGCTCAAAATAAGTTTTGTTTTGCTAGTAATATATAACCTAATTTCATTTTGATCAGAGAAGATTAGATTGAGGATTTTAAACTAAAGGTAACCACATTCACACAGAAAGTCCTTGTTTCTAGCATTTTGTACTCTACTTGAGGGTTTTAAAATGTGTAAGCAGGTGTATAATCAGTAATTTTAAAATAAAAATCCTGCCCCTAAAATCCTGATACATGTTGCAGGCTGGTTCTCTGGGATGCAGACTCAGATGGAGTTTAATGCTGGGATGTGTATCAGGGTTGCCCTTGGGGTCAACAATGTGGAATTGGGAGGGAAGAAACAGGGTAAGGCAGAGGGAAAAATCAAGCTGAATCACTGGCCAGATGACCTTAGCTGACCCCATGGGGGTCTGGAGTGAAGATGTCCTTTCAGGGTTCTCCTGACACTTGCAATGCCCAGGCCTTTATACCTCCATCTGGATCGGTCATTGCCCGTAGGGTGCCCCCAGAGGGGCTGGTGGTTTGAAGTTGCTCACTTGCAACACTTCCAGCAGCTGGACGAGTCCCTGAAGGGAGGTCTGGGCAGCCTGTCTCCATGCCCCCCCGCCCCCCACACAGCATGTGTCACAGCTCCAGAGGCAGGTGATGAAGATGTACTATGGGGAAAACTCTTGGTGAGTTAAATTTAAGTCAAAATGATGACTTAGTGATTCTCTTCAATGCCCTCTTGTCTAAAAACACAGAAGAGAAGGTCCATGTAGGGGAGATGTCCTCATTCTCCAGGGTCAGCCCAGTTGTCATCTATTCTAGGAAGTCACTCAAGATCAGTCATCATCCTAGGTAACTCGTATTTCTGTAGGACCTGAGCATCTCTCTTGTATTAAACTGAACCATACTTGGTTAATGTCCTGTTGTCCTGTTGTCACCAACCTGAGATACTTCATCTGTAAACAAAGGGCCTGTTCTTTCTGTTGTGCACTGAGTCCTGTAAATGTAGTCTGCCTTGACTCTGAGTGTTCACACGTGGTCTGTTTTCTCACTAAACCAAGGGAGAAAAAGACTTGGGACTGTGCCCTGTTCACTTTTAAATTATGTCTTCCAGCATAGTGTCACATACAGGATGGTCAGTAATGTTTGCTGAATGAATAAATGATGACCGAGAACAAATCTTCCTTCTCAAATTTAAAATTTTGAAATTCGAAGAGGTAGCCTTAGGTAACAGAAAGCCCTGGTTTTGGAGTCAGTCACACTGATCTGCCTGTCAGATCTTTCTCTGCTACTCACCAGCAGTGTGGGTGCCCAAAGAATGTACTGTCCAGAGTGAGACACTTGGGACTGATGGGAAAGGGATAACCAGCCAGAGTGCCAGTTAACTTGTACCATCCTTGACAAAATGGCCTTGAACACCCTAGAGCTGTGTTGCCTAGTATGCTTGGGTAAGTGTCTCAACCTCTGAATCTCAATTTCTTTGTCTGGAAACTGCCCTTGAATACTTCTTTGGTTGGGATGATGGATGGAACAAGAGTATCTATAGAAATAGGGTGGAATCACTGACTTTGGTGATTCTTATCACTGGGAGAGGAGAGTAAGATGAGTGTGGATGAAGGAGGTTTGTAGACTATAGAAGGTGTATTTGAGGAGGTCCTCATCTGATGGCCTAAACCAAACTGTTCTTCCCTCACACGTAGTTAAAATGACACCAGCACAAGGGAGGAGCACAAGCTCTGGAGTCAATGTTCCAGGGACAAACACTGGCTCCTCTGGGCACCAACTGGGTTTGGATACAAGTACTGCTCCTGCTAATCACGGGCTCTTAAGATTGGGAAGCCCACTGTGCTTCAGTGTCTTTGTCTGAAAGTTGATGTGGAGATAGTACAATTCTCGAGGGTTGTTGCAAAGATTAACTATGACAGTGACACTCATAATATGGTCTGTGCATTAGTGCCAGTCTGTGAACTGTTTGTAGCCAGTTAGAAGTAAATACAGGAAACTGACGAAACCTAGAAACTCAGAGGCCATTACATCCACACTCGGGATGGGTGGGATCCTGAGCACCCCAGGGACCAGTGTGAGTGTTGCACTTGCAGGGGGAGGGGCATGTAGCTGAGCTGCACACTAGCCATGCACAATGGATCAGTGATCAGGTTGCAATGGGCTGAAAATGTAAAATTAAATACAATTGATATTCAGTCCCAGACAGGTGAGAAGCCTGCTTTTGAACAATGCTGGATATGTGATTAGGTCCCCATCAGTACTACCCTCTCCAGCACTACCATCTTTATTGTTACCATCACACTTATGTTTAAAATTAGAGCACATAAGCTTTTCAAAGGCCCTACTATACATTATCATTGTTTTTAATAGCATTAAAAAGTTATAACTAAATTCCTGTTCAAGTTTAGAGGATTTTTTCTTTCAAGTCTAAAAACAATATGTGCATATGTTTTACTGATTCTATTCTTGACTCAGCAGCATGGTCCTAGTGTTGAAGAAGGTAACTGGAAACAATAACAGCCCACATTAAAACCCTCCAGAGTTTTTTTAAACAAAAGGTTTTATGTGTAAGATATTAATTTCACCTTATAAACAAAAGGAATATAGACTAACTGAGCTTTTGTTTTTTAGGTCTAATGTCTAAGGAAAGTATTTTTTCCAGCAAAACTAAAATGGCACTGTGTGTTGAAAACTGGGAGAAATATGTATTTATTTGAATTTAGACCTAAAAAATAACATTACTAGAAGGAATAACATGTCCCAGCACTATGAGACCTTCATCTGTACTCCAGGCCCATCTTTTAGGAGTCAAATTGGGATTGTGTGATTTTTTAAAATAAGAACCAAGGTTAAGACTTTATTTTGGGGGGCTCCAAAATCACTACAGATGGTGATTACAGCCATGAAATTAAAAGACACTCCTTGAAAGTTACGACCAACTTGGATAGCATATTCAAAGCAGAGACATGACTTTGTCAACAAAAGTCCGTCTAGTCAAGGCTATGGTTTTTCCAGTAGTCATGTATGGATGTGAGAGTTGGACTATGAAGAAAGCTGAGCACTGAAGAATTGATGCTTTTGAACTGTGGTGTTGGAGAAAACTCTTGAGAGTCCCTTGGACTGCAAGGAGATCCAACCAGTCCATCCTGAAGAAGATCAGTCCTAGGTGTTCTTTGGAAGGAATGATGCTAAAGCTGAAACTCCAGTACTCTGGCCACCTCATGAGGAGAGTTGACTAATTGGAAAAGACCTTGATGCTGGGAAAGATTGAGGGCAGGAGGAGAAGGGGACAACAGAGGATGAGATGGGTGGATGGCATCACCGACTCGATGGTCGTGAGTTTGAGTGAACTCCAGGAGTTGGTGATGGACAGCGAGGCCTGGCGTGCTGCAATTCATGGAGTTGCAAAGAGTCGGACACGACTGAGCAACTGAACTGAAGCTTAAGACTTAGACACACTAAGAATGTTCTACGTGAAGTTTACATTGGATGGTTCTGACTAAATTCACTCAGCAAGTATCCATCCCAATAGGTGGAAGCTGTGGGTATTCCAAACCAGTATTTGATCCAAAAACTAATCATATTTAATTCTAGAGAACATTACATGAAAAATA
Source organism: Madoqua kirkii (assembly GCA_006408675.1). Lineage (NCBI taxonomy): Eukaryota > Metazoa > Chordata > Mammalia > Artiodactyla > Bovidae > Madoqua > Madoqua kirkii. The sequence goes on along the minus strand of SJYC01083687.1, from coordinate 32,643 downwards.
TTTTTAAGATTAAATTTTGCAAACTGCTTAGACAAAAAAAGAAAATAAAAAATGAGTCTCTGAGATGGAGTTTATATCACATTAGAAATGTCATAAGTAAATAATGATTAACAGAGGATTGAGGGCTTCTAAACCCTACATTTTACAACAATAAATTTTTTTTAAAATCCAGGAGTTCTGATTCTGATAAGACATAAAATAGATAGGAGGAAAGAAAAGCTCTTCTTTCTTACAGTAGAATGCCAACTCGCAAATGTAGATAGATTGACAGAAATCACATGGCAGCTATTGTCATAAGTAATTCAGACAAAATTCATCATTGGCTGAATATATGGCAAATGTTTGGGGTTGGGGGAAATATAGCATTTTCATGGACTCAACATATCTTCTCAGATTAATTCTTTAGGGAAGAATTGTATTTTTTAAGTGGAAAAATCTGGCAAACACCAGATTAAGCAAGTAACCAGAAAAAAACATTACTACTAATGAACCTACTGACACCTTTGGCTTTTTTTTTTTTTCTTGTTTCTTTAAAAATATATTTAAGTATGGTTGCCTTACAATGTTGTATTAATTTCTGCTGTACAGCAGTGATTAAGTTTTGTATATATATATTCTTTCTCATGTAACTGTTACCCTTAAATAAGCAGGGTGACACTATCTAGCCTTGTCATACTCCTTTACCAATTCTGACCCAGGCAGTTGTTCCCTGTCCAGTTCTAACTGGTGCTCTTTGACCTGCATACAGTTTTCTTAGGAGACAGGTAAGGTGGTCTGGTACTCCCATCTCTTTAAGTTCTCCAGTTTGTTGTGACCCACACAGTCAAAGCCTTTAGCGTAGTCATTGAAGAGAAGTTTTTTTTTTTTTTTTTGAGCAGAGACCATAAGGCTTGCAAAGCCTTGAAAAGTACTTCCTGGTCATTTACAGGAAAACTCTGCCCACCCCGACCGAGGGCTTTGCTGTTCTAAGTGTGGCCAGTGAACCAGTACCTTGGGCGGTGAGTCTTAGAACATCAAATCTTGTCTCTACCCCAGACCCACTGACTCAGAATCTCCAGATCCCAGGTGAGTTCTGCTCACATTACAGTTTGAGAAGCGCTGGTTAGAGGCTCTGCTTGGATCATCCTGTGGTTGCACTGCCCCCCTGGGGCAGGCCGCTGAGGAGGATCAGGGGATGTAGCCCCCTGTATCCCTGCCCCCTCCAGGCCGTGCTCTGGTCCCCAGAACCCCTGCTCCCAGCACTAGTGCCCACATCCCTCCTGAGGCCCATGTCCCAGCCCTATACGTGGTCAAGATTCAGCTGTTTATGGGCACGAAGAGGGTGGCCTGAGCTTGGACTTGAAGGCTGGGCATGCTCTTCCTTGAGTAGCAGATTCCTCAGGGCACAGAGAGGGTCAGAGCCAGAGGTGGCAAGAGCAGGGGGAGGGCTGGGGGCTGGGGCAGCCCCTCCCTCTGCTATCCTGCCTCTGCCTCCAAATTCCAGGGTCCAGGAATCCCAACCCGCCAGATGGTTATGGAGGGTGTACTTGACAGTGTGTTAGCTTGATTTATAACTTTTAAATACTTAAATACACAGCATGGGCTTTATTCTTGACCTGGGGCCCACAGATGTGAGTGGCAGGTCTGTTAGATGTTTCTCAAATTATGCTCAGAGGACCCCCTGCATCTAAATTCATCGGACTGTTTATAAAAAATTCAAATTTCCAGGTCTCACCGTGTGACCACTGGATCAGAATCTTCAGGGCTGGAGCCTAGGAACTTGCATTCTGACCCCCTCCCCTGGTGACTCTGATCCACAGCAGAGCTACAGGAGCATTTGTAATGGGGGAAGAGACATGGAGAGGAGCTGACCCGATGGGGCAGGAAGCTCAGAGAGAAGAGAAGGAGGTTTCAGGTCAGAGGAAGGTGCTGACCACCAGCTCACACCTTCCTGCTTCTCTCCTGATTCTCCTCACAACCTGGCCTGACCTCTCCCCCAGGAGCTGCAGGGAGAAGCTGTCAGAATGGGGCAAGGCTGTCCTCCTGCTGACTGTGGGGCTCTCAGGGGCTGATCTGCAGAAGCAAGGAGCTGAGTCGGGGGGTGATAGGAGCAAAGGGGTTGTGGGCATCTGGAGGGATCACACAGACCCACCTGTGGAGTCAGGCTGAAGCTGCTGAGTAGATCTTTGGGCAGGGAGACCTCCTGGAATTACTGGAACACAGGAGGAATGGGGACAGACTGTGTAGTCCCACTGGAGCTCAGCGGCTGCATCTGTCAGTTAAGAGTCAAATGATGTTGATCAAGGTCCTTAAGCTCTGTGGGTTTGTTTCCTTGTCTGTAAGATGGGGATGTTAATATCTTCTGAGCTTGTATTAAAATTAAATGTAAATACGCATCCTGCCACACAGAGCAGAATAAGGGGTGACTGCTGTTTATTGGGACTCTCATTATAACACCTCTGCACTTCTCGATGCTTGATATCGTAGGCACTTGTCACTGGCTGTGCTCAGTCGTGCCCGACTCTTTGCAGACTTTTGATTGCAGCCCACCAGGCTCCTCTGTCCACGGGATTCTCAAGGCAGCAATGCTGGAGTGGGCTGTCATTTCCTCCTGCAGGGGGCTTCCTGACCCAGGGATAGTATTCATGTCTCCTGAGTCTCCAGCATTGGCAGGAGCATTCTTTACCAGTGAGTCACCTAGGAAGCACCTGTCGCTGGCTGATAAGACCAATTTCCTCAAACTCCAGGGGGGACTAGTGGTAAAGAATCTGCCTGACAATGCAGGAGACCCAGGAAATCTGAGTTCGATTCCTGGGTTGGGAAAACTCCCTAGAGGAGAAACTGGCAACGTACTTCAGTATTCCTGCCTGGGAAATCCCATCCTCTGTCCATGGGGTCCCAAAGAGTCATCACAACTGAGCACACACACAAAACTGCACACACACACAAACCTCTGACCCCAGGCACAGGAAGGCTACAGTCAGAGTCATGTGTCAGACCTGTGCTTGGCCAGTAGCCTGGAGTTTCCTGACCTTCCTTGAGCAGGAGCAACCTCTGAATTCATTCACTGTCGAGCTGCCCTACAGCTCCCAGGATTTCCCTCCCAGCAAGCCACACCTTGGGTCTCAAGGTCTTCCGGTGCTGAACTAAGGCTGGGCTTGTATGAAACCCTAGGGACAGCTGTGCAATACTGAAAACCACCACCAGGGGCGGCAGAATCCAGGCATCCAGGTGAGCAGAGAGGAAGGGCCACGGACTGAGGGGCAGGAAGATCACACAGCGGGCAAGAGGGGTCTCAGGCCCCCACCTAACTCACTTCAACTACACACCCTATACACAGAAACATATACTCTGCAGAATCACTCTATCTGTTTACTCTGTTTCTTTATCCAGCAACTTAGGAGCAGCAGCAGCAGCAGTGGTTTGTAAAGTTGGCTACAAATGCAAACCACCAGGGGACCTCTGTAAAATCTCAGGGTTGAAGCTTCATCTCAGTTAAATTAGAATCTCAGGGGAGAGGAGGCAGGAGTCAATACTTTTTAAAACCCCACAGGTGATTCTACCCTACAGCCAACTGAGAACCACTATTGGAGGCAGAAGATCTCATTTCTTCCCAAATGGCAGCTGCTTTCATTGCTGGAAAGTGTGAAAAATTGTAAGTCGCTCAGTTGTGTCTGACTCTTTGAAACTCCATGAGCTATAGCCCACCAGAATTCCATGGAATTTTCCAGGCAAGATTACTGGAGCCATTCCCTTCTCCAGGGAATCTTCCCAAGCCAGGGATCGAATCCAGATCTCTTGCATTGCAGGCGGATTCTTTACCGTACGAACTACCAGGAAAACCGAAGCTGGTTTGATTTTTCCCTGTTTTGTTAGTAACCCTCCCCAGTCAGACTCCAAAGGTGAGGGGCTGGGATGGGTGTTCCTTCTGCCAGGTGTGTGTGTGTACTCAGTTACATCTGACTCTTTGTGACCCCATGGACTGCGGCCCACCAGGGTCCTCTGTCAATGGGATTTTCCAGGCAAGGATATTGGAGTGGGTTGCCATATTCACCTCCAGGGGATCTGCCTGACCCAGGGATCAACATGAGTCTCCTGCACTTGCAGGCAGCTTTTACTGCTGAGCCACCTGGGAAGCCCCTCTATCAGGTGTGGCTTTGCCAACAGAATGTCCTCTAGAGGACACACTCTCTTCTAAAAGCACCGCTGGGCCTGCTGTGTGTGATTCCTGCCCGCTGGGGGGTGGGTGGGTTCTCACAGGACAGGCTCAGCTGTGCTGCCGGTGGCTCCAGGTCGCAGCTGTGTTCAGCATCTCTGCACACGGCCCCCTGGCCGCCATCTTGGATCACGGTGCCGCACGCAGAGGCTCTGCACACGGCCCTCAGAGCTGAGGTGTCGGCACAGCCACTTCACACCAAGGAGTCTCGTCTGAGGGACCAGGTGCGAGGCTTCTGCACGAGGCGCCCTGTGAGCAAGTGAAACAAGACTCAGCAGAAAGGAAAAGAAAAAAGGTAACACTTTATTTCATTATCCAGATTCTACTTTTACTCCCAGGGAATTGCTGACGGGCTTTGTCAGTGACTGTTCCGTCACAGCCCAGCCTCCTTGAACATTAAGGGCCCCACCGCACCTTTAATCACTGTTTCCTTTGTTACCTGTGGAGATCATCTCGATGAAGAGAAAGAGACCAGTTTATCCTCTGTGCCTGAAAGTCCAAAAGGGAAGGCATTGATATACTCCGTTTTGTTTTTTTACCCATAACGTAACTCCCCCTTGGCTGAAATAAGTGGGAGTCCATGGTGCCCCTCATTTGAGGAAGACAGCCTGGTATTGTGTAAATGATAAAGGGAAGGACATAGGCATCAGGGTACACAGAGAACCAGGTCTGGACTCCAAGATGACAGACTAAAATGGCCTCGTCACTATGGAAACAGTGTTCGATGCTTGTGAGACAGGAAGGAAGGGGGCACAAATATTGAGAAAAACAAGTTCCCACAAAAACTGGCTTGAACCAGTTAAAATCAAGATGGTGTTGGGTATGGTCTGGCCTGTGACCTCTAAATCATTACACCTGCATTATAACACTAACGCACCCTGACAGGTGCTGTGATCGTTTCAGGGCTTACCGCAGAAGGCCAAAAAGTGATACTGAAGAGGGGGTCAGGCTGCTCGCCACTCAAAGCCAATAAAGAGGCCGGGTTGGCGAAAGGAACATTTACTTTATTTTGGATGCCAGTATGTGGTGGGCAGGGGGAGGGTGGGCACCTGTCCAAAGGCTGACTGCCTCCTCCCTTGACAATGAATGGACAAGAGCTTTTATAGAGAGAGGGAGAGGGTTGTGTGTAGAAACAGCAGAGTCAGCGCTGTAAGTCATCTTGAAATTGGTTATTGGTGGTCTGACCAGTGTCATCTTGATTGTTTTAATTATAGTTACTCTTCAATTCAGGGTTGGTTTGTTCCCATTTCTTGAGGTCAGATCTTAGGACTGTGGCAGCTCATGTCAGGGCTACAGTCTGATCATTATGTAGTTCTTTACCTGGTGGGGTTTTCAGTACCTGTAGGATGGCTCACAGGATATGGCTCAGAATATTATCTATAGTCCTTGAGAAGGAATTAAGAGGTCCTTGACTATGTTGAATGACTACATTATTATTACTTGGTCTCCTTTGACTGTTTTCCTTTGTTTCTGCATATTCTCACTTCTGGGATTAAATTTATTCTTTGGCTAAAGATTTTCCACAGACAAAAGGCAGGCAGAGGACATGGGGTGGGGGGCAAGGACCATAGGGTCCTGCTCCATTTCAAAAGTGTGCAGTGGTTCAGTTCTGAAAACCCCTGTCCCTTCCCTTGGAATAGTAAGAGTATTCATTCCACTCATTATCATATGAAATTATCCAGCTCATGACAACTAACAATCCCATACCTTGGTTCTCTTGCCTTCTGAGAAGGTCCACATTCTGACTATGGAGTGTGTCTCTCCCTGACAAGTCCCTTTTCTCTCTACTTCAGCTCCCTCTTCAACTTTCTCCTGCAGGAAGCCAAAGACTCTCACTTGACTGCTGGTCCCTGGAACTGCCACGTCTCCCAGGACGAGATATTTCCTTTTCCTGCATGACTTGTAATGTGGAGCATGAAGAGTAGGGACTATAAATCTAACCTGATTATAAAGCAGATGATCTAGGTTTAGGAAGAGTTCTTATTTATCTTTCTAGTGTTGTTTCTTAAACTTTAGCAGTCTGGTTTCCACTTTTCTGGGCAACTGTTTTTTAAAATGTATTCTGTTTTTAAAATCAACTCTGCTGTGGGATTAAAAAGTTTTTTTTTTAATTTTACTTTATAATACTATATTGGTTTTGCCATACATCAACATGAATCCACCACGGGTGTACACATATTCTCAATCCTGAACCCCCCTCCCACCTCCCTCCCCATATCATCTCTTTGGGTCATCCCAGTGCACCAGACCCAAGCATCCTGGTAACTGGGTTCTCATCTGCTCCCCAGCTGGATGGCACATGCTTCATCTTCCTCTGTGGCATTCTCTCATCCTGACTCACTTACTCTGTAAGCCTGTTGCCTCCCCCTTTTTGAATTTCCCAGACCCCAAGTGGTAAATCAGGTTTTTCTATTTTACTTGTAACACAAGATGATGGTATGGCAGTCTCTTCTGCAAAGTGGCCAACTCACCTGACTTCTAGCAGGAGGTAAGGCATCATCTGTCCTGTATCCCCCCTGTTTTGCTTAACCTCCCAGGCAAGGTCAAGAGGTTAAGGATGGTGACCACTGGGGACAGGCTTCACCAACTGTCTGCCTATTGTCCCCAGACCTTTGCTCTCCTCTGATATGGGTTTCAATCTCTCCTCTCTGGAGGAAAATTCAGTTGGTTAGGTTTTCTTGCAAACTGTGCTCTTTATGCCAGCACTAGTGGCCTTTAAGCTATAATCTCAAGAATTCCATTTTCATTGCTTTATCACAAACATTAATACCATAGCAAGGACAATTAACTTAATATTCTGATAAAACTTATATTCTTGCTATAATAACCTCCACTTATTTTACATCCCTTCTGTGTCAGAAATTACAACAAGAACTTTCACATAAATAATAACTCCATGAAACAGATAATACTTTTTATTTTTTATTTTTGGCTTTGTTGGGGCTTTTCTGTGGCACTCGAGACCTACATTGTGTCATGTGAGATCTTTCATTGGGGTGCATGGACTCTCTTATATGGAGCAGTCAGACTCAATGTTTGTGGCACTGAGGCTTAGCTTCTTTACTTGCGTGTGGGCTCTGAGCTCCCTGACCAGGGACAGAAACCAACTCCCCTGCATTGCAAGGCAAATTCTTAGCTACTGGACTACCAGGGAAATCCCACATATTACTTTTTAATACCCATTTTACAGATGAGAAACTGAGTTCAGAGAACATGCGTCACTTAACTAGAGGTGGAACAGCTGTCCCTGTTAGGAGGCGGCCTTCCTTATTTAGCTGACACAGCTTCTGGGAAACTAAGAGTTTCCAGGTTTTAGAGGGATCAGGTAGGAAAAAAAAAAGACAAATGTTTTAATTCTACTTACAAAGGTGTAATTTTCCAAATTGTTTTAAGTCATAATTAGCTTGAGGGAAAGGATTTTCTTATGTTGGGAAAACATTAACTTAAACCAGTAATATTTTAGAAAAAAAGAATAAAATTTATAAGCATATACTCCAGTTTACTCAGCAACTAGTCCTTTTTGTTAATGGTTTTATGAAGGCATCAGGTTTTCCATTAGGACTCTGTAATTTCTTACTAAGTTTAGTTCTTGATTTGAAACTTACCAGAAGTCTATACTTGTCAAAAGTCCTTCCCAAGAATCTTCTTAAAAATGAAGCACTTTTACAAACACATCTGAGTACAGCAACAACTGTCTGTATGAAGAAAGACTTTTTGCATACACATGCATGCCGTACAGGTTAATAAACTTTTTTTCTTGTTCATCTGTCTTACATCAATTGAATTTCCCAGGCCGCAGAAGGAGAGCCTAATAAGTCATAATTAGCTTGAGGGAAAGGATTTTCTTATGTTGGGAAAACATTAACTTAAACCAGTAATATTTTAGAAAAAAAGAATAAAATTTATAAGCATATACTCCAGTTTACTCAGCAACTAGTCCTTTTTGTTAATGGTTTTATGAAGGCATCAGGTTTTCCATTAGGACTCTGTAATTTCTTACTAAGTTTAGTTCTTGATTTGAAACTTACCAGAAGTCTATACTTGTCAAAAGTCCTTCCCAAGAATCTTCTTAAAAATGAAGCACTTTTACAAACACATCTGAGTACAGCAACAACTGTCTGTATGAAGAAAGACTTTTTGCATACACATGCATGCCGTACAGGTTAATAAACTTTTTTTCTTGTTCATCTGTCTTACATCAATTGAATTTCCCAGGCCGCAGAAGGAGAGCCTAGAAGAGTAAAACAAAAAGGAATTTTCTCCTCCCTTACATGGTAAAATATACATAACACAAGTGAACTATTTTAACAATTATTTTAAATTAATTTATTTTTTATTGAAGGATAATTGCTTTACGTAATTTTGCTGTTTTCTGTCAAACCTCAACATGAATGAGCCATAGGTATACATATATCCCCTCTCTTTTGAAGCCCCTTCCCACCTCCCTCCCCATTCCACCCCTCTAGGTTGATACAGAGCCCCTGTTTGAGTTTCCTGAGACACACAGCAAATTCCTGTTGGCTATCTATTTTACATATGGTAATGTAAGTTTCCATGTTACTCTTTCCATACATTTCACCCTCTCCCCAAATCCATAAGTCTATTCTCTGTTTCTCCACTGTTGCCCTGTAAGTAAATTCTTCAGTACCATTTTTCTAGATTCTGTATATATGTGTTAGAATACAGTATTTATCTTTCTCTTTCTGATTCACTTCACTCTAATAGAATCTAGGTTCATCCACCTCAGTAGAACTGACTCAAATGTGTTCCTTTTTATGTCTAAGTAACATTTCATTGTGTATATATACCACAACTTCTTCATCCATCGATGGACATCTAGGTTGCTTCCATGTTCTAGCTATTGTAAATAGTGCTGCACTAAACAATGGGATACATGTGTCTCTTTCAATTTTGGTTTCTTCAGGGTATATGCCTAGAAGTGGAGTTGTTTGGTTATATGGTGGCTTTATTCCCAGTTTTTTGAGGAATCTCCATACCATCTTCTATAGTGGCTGTATCAATTTACATTCCCACCAACAGTGCAAGAGTGTTTCCTTTTCTCCACCGTCTTTCCAGCATTTATTGTTTGTAGACTTTTTGATGATGGCCATTCTGACCAGTGTGAGGTGATCTCATTGTAGTTTTGATTTGCATTTCTCTAATAAGGAGTGATGTTGAGCATATTTTCGTGAATTTGTTAGCCATCTGTATGTCTTCTTTGGAGAAATGTCTGTTTAAGTCTTTTCCCCACTTTTTGATTAGTTTGTTTGTTTTTCTGGTATTGAGTTGTATGAACTGCTTGCATATTTTGGAAATTAATCCTTTGTCAGTTGTTTCATTTGCTACTATTTTCTCCCACTCTGAGGATTGTCTTTTCACCTGTTTATATTTTCCTTTACTCTGCAAAAGCTTTTAAGTTTAATCGGGTCCCACTTGTTTAGTCTTTGGAACTCTGCAATGGCAATAAGTCATGAAAAAAAGTAAAAGTGTTAGTCACTCAGTCCTGTTCGATCTTTGCGACCCCATGGACTATAACCCACCAGGCTTCTCGGTCCATGAGATTCTCCAGCAAAAATACTAGAGTGGGTTGCCATTTCCTTCTCCAGGGCATCCAGAATCTTTACCATTTGAGCTATCAGGGAAGCCCCAATAAGTACAAACCTATCAATAATTTTTTTTTAATGTAATTGCACTAAATGTTCCAATCAAAAGACAGACTGGCTGAATGGATTAAAAAAAAAAAAGACTCTTAAATTCAAGTTGTTTTTTTTTTTCTTCTGAAAATTCTCCTGTGGATTGTCTGTTTTTATTGGAAAACAACCTAACTATATGAGTAAAGGAAATTTTGAGAAAAAAAAATTAGCCACCATCTTGCCAAACATGTTTGGCAAACATGTTGTTTTTCTATTTTCTTCCAATCTTGGTCCAAGTGGTGGCTTACTTTTACCACACCATCCTGTGTCCTCCCACACCAGCCTGGTCCTCTGATATATTAAATTGGCTCAGCACCCCTCCCAGGTAGACAGACATCCTCTGTCTGCTGCTCCTGGTCCAGGCTCCACCTTCTCCTCCCTGGGGTCTGACCCATGTGGGCTGTGCATACTTGCTCTCATGCCCTCTGTCTTTTGGTTGGGTTTGGCCAATGTGGGGGTTACCAGCCAGAGCTTGTAAAGAGGGAGGAGGGGTAAAGTTGGGGCATTCATCTATATTCCTTTGCTAGGTCTGCCATAACAGAGTCCCATGGGCTGAGTGGCTTAAACAACATAAATAGATTTCTGCCAGCTCTGGAGGCTAGAAGCGCAAGTTCAAGGTGTCGGCAGGTTGGGTTTCTTCTGAGGCCTCTGTCCGTGGCTTGCCTTCCCGCGGTCTTCTCTCTGCACGGGACAACGACCACAGTGAAACCGGTTTGAGGGAGAAGAGTATCGCAAAGGCCGGTCGAACCTACTCCCGGGCAGGATTGCCGAAGTAGATTTGAATTAGTCGCGACACTTCCGAGAGCGAGGTTCATGGCAGTGTAAGACTCCGAGACGCCCAATCCCGAAGTCGTCCTTAAACGTCCCCCTGTGTCAAGTCGGGCATTTCAGATTCCTCTGCCCCCCTCCCTGTGGGGTCACTGAGACCTGCCCCCTCAGACAGGAGGCCACGACTCTCGCCAGGCAGCCTGTTCTGATCCTGTCTCCCCAGGCCTAGTAGAGTGAGCGGTGCTGGGCTGGTACCGGCTCCGCTGTTTACACACACGCATGGCTGCCCACACCTCTGTAAATAGTCCCTTCATTCAGCTCTCTCACATGATCCGTTCTGAGCAGGCCATCTGTTTCCTGCCGGGCCCTGCCTGATATACCAGGTATGGCGGCACCTCAACAGGGCTCCCGGCAGCTCTGAGAACGTCTGTGTGGGGGGCGGGAGGCGGCCAGGCTCAGCTGTCCTGTTTCCTCAGCATTGGAGCTCTCTGCCCTGTCACTCACTAAAGGCGTGAAGATGGAAAGTGAGGTACCTCATGCCACGACCCAGCACATGCCTTAAACGGAAGGCCATAGACTTTTTTGTCTGGGGGCCAGGGGAGCGGTGCTGCACGGCCTGTGGATCTTAGCTCCCTCTCCGAGGATGGGACCCGGGCTCCCTGCAGTGCACGTGTGGAGTCCTAGCCACCAGACTGCCAGGGAAGTTCCTGTCCCGCTCTTCTAAAGCTCTTGGCCAGTGCTTCACGCAGACACCTGTTGGATACCTCAGTGTTCCCCTGGGCAGTGCCCTTCCCTTCCGGCTGCCAGCCCCAGCTCTGATTCCTGTTCTTTCTTTTTCATGATGCAGCTCTACAGCACCCATCCACACTTTCAGCCCAAGCGGGCCATTCCCTGGTGGCTTCACATTTCACACTCAAGGACACATCCTGGTCCTTGCTCGTTCTCTGGGGGACTCTGCCACCAACTGTAAACTAACAATTCCCCTTCTGAGTTAAGGCTTCATGGGGCTTCCCTGGTGACTCAGTGACAAAGAATCCACCTGCCAGCGCAGGAGACTTGGGTTTGATCCCTGGGTCGGGAAGATCCCCTGGAGAAGGAAATGGCAACCCACTCCACAGAGGAGCCTGGCGGACTATAGTCCATGGGGCTGCAAAAGTCAGACACGACTTAGCAACTAAACAACAAGGCATCAAGGACTGGAGTTATCCACCAGGTGTAAAAGGGTCTCAGGCCCTCCCACGGCAGGGTCTTCTGATTGGCTACATGTTGCAATCATCTGGGAAACCTACAGAAAATACAGGTGCCTGGGCCCCATCTCCACAGGACATGACTGGGTTGGTCTGGGGTATGGCTAGACATAGGGATTTTGTGGCCAGACCTGGGAACCCCTGACCTGCAGTGCTCTGCGGCTTCTCTTTAGGCAGCAGTGGCACTGAAGGTGGCCAAACCTTCCCAAATCAAAGTCCTTCCCGGAGACTCTAAGAACTGATTCTTGCTATTTGAGGTGATTGTAACACGAGGTATCTTGAAATGCCCTGTGGTCTTAAGAGGAAGCCACCTCCTTTCTCCTCAGAACCTTCTGAGGCCTGACCCTGAAAGGGCCTTGTCCTCAGCCCCAGAGCCCTCCCATCCATCACAACTAGCCTTTCCTGCCCTGAGGTGAGATTCTCACCCCAATCTGCCTCCCTCACCAATTGTTTTCTTTTTGACAACCATTAAAGATACATGAAAAAAAAAATCTTCTAAGAAGACATGTGTAACCCACTGGAAATTTCAAGGCGGTGAGTCACACTCCTGGGCCCCCTCAGATTCTTATGTAAGGTTGAGTCACTTTTTGTGAGGTCCATGCATAGCAGAAGGCAATTGGAAGGCTCCCAAGGTATGTGGATGAGTGTGTGTGTGTGGTGAGTGTATGAGAAAGAGAGAGGTCATTTGCAGCTTTAAGAGACTGGCAGTAACTGAATTAACTTTAGAGATCCCAAAGGAGACACAGATAAAAGATCAGGAGATCCTGGAGGTGGAAGCCATCAGGGAAATTGCACGCCTGGAGCCCCTAGACCGCCTCAGTGGAGTCCCCTGCATCACCATAGGCCTCACTTAAAAAAAAAAAAAAATTTCTTGAGCCACCCTGTCCAGTTGGGTGCCACTAGTCCCCTGCAGCTGTGGAGCAGTTGACATGTGACTTGTCTAGTTTGAGATGTGCTGTAAGTGTCACACACAGATGGGAGTTTGAAGACTTAGTATGAAAAAAAGAATATATCTCGTTGAGCATTTTCTATGTTGATAGATGTTGAAATGACAATATTTTGGATATATTGGGTTAATTAAAATTAATCTGTTTATTTTTTGCTTTATGTTTGATGTGGAACATTTTTAAAGTCTTAACTGAGTTTGTTACAGTATTGCTTCTGTTTTATGCTTTGGTTTTTTGGCCATGAGGCACGTGGGATCCCAGGTCCCCAACCAGGGATTGAGCCCGCACCCCCTGCATGAGAGGGTGAAGCCTTAACCACTGACTGCCTGGAAGTCCCCTTCCTGTTTCCTTTCCCCTGGGGTCCTGCCCCAAGCATCATCAAAGTGAAAACAAAGGGACAAAGACAACAGAACAGACAACGTGGCTACTTGGGAGTCAAAAATCAGATGGGGAAGGGGACTTCACTGGCCAGATAAAGTTGAATCCAACATTGCACTGGGTTGGATGGTGTCCCCCTAAAATTCATGCCCACCTAGAACCTCAAAATGTGACTTGATTGAAATAGAATCTTTGACGATGTAACTGGTTAATTTAAAATGAGATTTAACTACATTAAAGTGAACTCGAAGTTGAGTGGCTGGTGACCTTATAAGACCATGTGAAAATCCAGACGCAGAAAGAAAGAAGGCAGTGTGTTGAGGGCAGCAGGCCTGAAGGGAGGCAGCCTCATACCAAGGACTAACCAACAGAAGCTAAGAAATAAGGAAGGACTCCTCCTGGAGCCTTCACAGGAAGTGTGGCCCTGCTGCACCTTTATTTTATTGACTTAATTTTTTTCTTTGCCTCACCGCATGGCATGTAGGATCTTAGTTCCTGTGCCCCTTACAGTGGAAGCATAGAGTCTTAACCACTGGACTTCCCACTGACCCCTTGATTTTAGACGTCCAACCTCCAGAATTGTGAGAGAATAAATTTCTATTATGTTAAGCCACCCTGTTTGTGATAGTTTTTCATAGCTGCCCCAGGAAATGAATATACTTAACACGAGGAAAAGAATGTAAAAGGGCACATCGATAATGTTTTTTTGTTGATTAAAAGTTGAAATGATAAAATCATTTGTGTTGATATAAATATATTGGGTTAAACAAAACATATCATTAACATGAATGTCACTTTTCTTTTCTTAAAAAAAGTGGCTATTAGATGATGTTAATGCAGATAAACTCATCTGTGGCTTGCATCTTATTTCTACTGAACGTGTTCCAGAGGGAAGGAAACACTGTGTGAGACCCTGGGGTTCTTTATCCGAAGAAGAGAAAGTTGGTGAAACTTTGGAACGAGAAGCCACAAAGGTGGGAAGTTCTTTTTTTCACAGAGCCCAACAGCCAAGTCAGCATTTCAGCATGAGGTGAGGCCTGGGGGTGTGTGGAGGGGCTTGGAGGAGATGACAGCAGAGATCAGAGAGTTTCTTCTTCATCTGTAGAATGGGAACTCTGTGTTGCTCCCGGTTGGGAGTGAGGGTGGAGATGAACTCCTCCCTGGACGACAGTCATCCCTCCCCAAAGGGATTCCTGCTCAGGGAAGGCCAGGCAGGCAGAAGGCAGGCCGGTTGAAGGGGTCTCTCTCCCAGGAGCCAGAGCCTCACACATCTCACTCTCTCAAAGGCTAGGGCCTGGCCAGGGCTCTGGAATGCTGCCTGAACACCTGGCTGCAGACAGTGTGGGAGAGGGGTCCTGGGGTTATCCAAACAGCCCACTGGCTCCAGAGGGTGGCAGTCGGGGGACAGAAGGTGGGAGAAAGAAGCCACCTGGCTTAGCCAGGCCAGACTCTTGTTTTCCTTGGCTGGAGCTGGGATTCCTCTCAAGGTTTCTGCCCTGAGACAGCAGTGAGCTGAGCTGGGTAGCAGCCCAAGGCTCTATTTCACCCTGTCTGGGCAGGAGAGGAACCAAGGATCACCCATGGGATGTGTGAGGTATGCAGCTCTCCCTTAAAGAGTGTGCTACGCGATTGTCTGTGGAGGTGAGAGTTCAAGGGGGTAAGGAGTCAATGAGCTGCCAGCCCCGAACCCCAAACGGCCCATTTCCCAGGGGTTCTTGGTTGCGGGCAGCAGGCTGGAGTGCTCCAGTTATTCTGAGGCTTCAGGGAGGGGCCAGAGTGGCCTTGAAATTCCTCTCTGGTGCCCGCCAGAAGAAGTGCCCCCTCACCTCTGCACCATAGCACCCACCATTATTCCTATTGCTGTTACCACTGGATGACTTTCCTAAAAACTCCCGGGGGGTCAAGAGCTCAGGTCACCCAGATGCTCCCACACAGACCACCTACAATTAACCAGGGCCCTGTGTGTCTGCTGTAAGGGACACCTGGGCATCCCTCTTCTGCCCCTGAATTGCCATCCCTGGGGAATTTGTCCCAGCTGAATGCCCGGAGCCCTCCAGGTGGAGTAATACAGCAAGTCATTCTCTCTCCAGATGCGTCCTGAGCGCCACGAGGCCGCGAGCCAGACCTGGTCCCGGAATGCACAGAGGGAGCTGTGCTTCATTAACCCACGCTGTTGGGAAGTTAACTCTCCCGTCTCCCCTTCTGGGCAGCTCTGCAAGAGCTCCTGGGCACGGGGTGGGTGTGGGGTCAGTGCCTGGGCTCAGGCTGCTCAAGGGAGCACAAGTTATGAGCAGAGAAGTCCCAGCCAGGCCGAGGGCTCTGGCTCCCGCCACTGTGTGGGCCTGCCTCGGCCTGCCGTTAGAGCCGGGGTGGGGGCTGCATTCTGGCCATCCAGGCCCCTGTGCTGGGGTCTGGTGCCTGCGCCTTTCTTAGCAGGGAGCCTGCTTTCCTCCTGGGGCCTTCTCCAGCTCCCAGGCTTCTCCTCCCATCTGCTTCTTATCTTTCCCTCCAGTGTTTAGAAAGTGTCATCTTGAGTGGCGTGGGCTGTGAGCAGCTGTAGGAGCAAGGAAAGGTTTGCTGTGGGGTGATGGGGGGGGGGTCCCCTCAGCCTTGCAGGAGCCACCCAAGCTCAGCCACTGCTGCCAGATTCCCACTCCCTGGGCCCCGTCAACCCACCTCTACCTCACCTTGGGGAAGTCGAGATTCATAGTTTTAATAGATTAAGGAGAGATGAGATGTTTTCTTTGTCCCTCCATTACCTTCGCCCCCCCCACCCCACCCCAACCAGCACATTTTCAAACAGGAAATCAAAGGACACCCACTCTGTTTTTCTTGGGCAGAGCGAGACCAGAAGACTGACGCCATCTGTTTAGGACATTGACCCCCCGGCTGCGCTGTTCAGACAGCAGTCCTACTGGGGCAGCCCTGGATCTGGGGTTTGCCCTTTCATGGGGCAGCACAGATTTTAAAAACTAGTTGCCCTGGGTGATAGAGAACCCCCTTCCCCAACTGCTTTCTCTCAGAGCCTTGAAGGACCCAAATCACCAGCTCCTAGTCTCCTAGTCATTGTCCAGTTTCGACTTTAACTCCAGCGATGGGGGTATGAATAGAATGGGATGGGGTGTCTTGAGACTGGGGGCCCAGGAGCTGCAGAGCTCCTTGCACCCCAGCAAGTTATTCACACTTCAGCACCTTCCTGAGGGCTTTGCTTGGTACCTGGAAGAGGCAGAATAGGGAGACTGATGTTTCCTCCATATCTTTCTAGTCTTATGATTCTTATAATCAGACCTGGAAAAAACATCTTTCTCTTTCTTCATTTCTTTGAGAGAGCAAGATTGGCTTAAACACAAAATGATCACTGGGGCTTTTGGAAAGCAGAAAGAAGAGAGAGCTGGCCTTTTGAGAATAATGCTTCATTTCCCCTGCTCCATCTCCCCATCCCACCCTCATGGCTCCAGCCCCTGCCTCATCAGGAAAAATGCCGCTGCTGAGGTCTTGCCGCTGGAGGAGATGGGAGACCAGGTAACTACCCCCAGCCCCTGCCCCACAGTATCAGAAGCGTATCCCCTAAGGGCCCAACTGCTTACAGAGACTCAGAAAACCTTGGCCAACCTCTTGGCCCAGCTGCTGGCCTCAAAACCAGGCTACGTGGCCCGTCCAGGACGCCCATAAATCCCCCAGTCGGCAAGAAGCTGCACTCTGGAGCCTGCTCACCCCTTTGCTCATAGGCCTGGCTGCAGGCCCTGAGCTGTCCTCAGCCAGTCTAGAAGTCAGTGTAAATAAGCACTTTCTCTGGGGCAGACCCATTTTCTGGGGACTCGTACCCCCTCAAAGGCATCAATAATTAAAAAAGTCCAATGCACCCTTTGGGGGCCACAGCTCTTCCCTACCAGACAGTTGATATTTAACGGATGGCTGCTGTCCTCCATGGGGTTTTTTAACATGCCACAGGGTATCAGTAGAGTTCTGGGCTTCCCAGGTGGTACAGGGGTAGAGAATCCACCTGCCAATGCAGGAGATGCAAGAGATACAGATCCTTGGGTTGAAAAGATCCCCTAGGGAGGAAATGGCAATCCACTCCAGTATTCTTGCCTGGAAAATTCCATGGAGAGAGGAGCCTGGCGGGCTAGAGTTCATGGGGTCACAAAGAGTCAGACAAAGTTCCAGCAAAAGAGTTCCAGCAAAGTGTTAACTCCTTTGTGCCCAGGGCAGAGAGTAGTGGCTCTCCTAATACCCACTGAACCTGTTATAAGGCCCCCAGAGGGTACATGCACATATACCACAGATCAAAAGTCAAACGCCCTGCCTTCTCTGCAGCCAGAACCAAGCACAGCTTGCAGATGGGTATTCTGGGAGTTGAGGTAAGCTGGGAGTGGTGTGCTGCTCACAACTGCTTCAAGTCTGGGAGGGAAGAAGGAACTTTTGTCTCAAGGGCTGCAGAAACAGTGTAGAAGCCTCAGGGCTTCTATTAGAGGTGGCAAGAGCTGGCAGCTCAGGTGGAATTTGGGGCCCCAGCAGGACCACGCAGCAGGTGTGGGGCAGATGAAGCTGACATCTCATGAAGTAAGTCTTCAGATGCTGAGCATGGTGTACAGGTGGCAGGGAAAAGCAGGAGAGTCCTAGACACAGCCCAGGCCGTCCCAGCTAGCTCAGGAGCATCAGGAGGGAGGCTGTGGGCCAGACTGGCCTATTCTAGCCTATCCCAGCTCCTCCGGCTACCTGGCCTCAGGCCCATCCTCCTTGCTTCAGTTTCCTTATCCATGGCAGGGGCTGAAGAAAAGATAGAAACACAAAGGCTGTGGAAAATGCTCAGTGCAAGAAAGGAGCTATGGAGGAGGGGTGACTGCTACGGGGCCCCCGGCCAAGTCTCACCAGCTGAGTTCCATCTTGGGCTTAGGAGCCCTCAGGGTTTATAACCACAATCTCAAGATGGCTCTGGAACCACAGTGCCCAACTGGCGAGCACACAGCCTGTTTTTTGTCTGTTGGCCAGGGACGGTCTGCTTCCTGGGGTGGAGGGGGGAGGGGGACCTCAGGAGCTATTGGTGGACTGACATTGCCAGAGAAATCCTGGCTGAACTCTCCCCCTCACCCCACTCCTTCCCACTCGTGTGTTTGGGATTAACATGTATCCCTTGACCCTATTCATTTTTCTACTGAGATGGAAACTTGGCCAGCTACCAGGCCTGGATGTGCTCACGGTGTGGCTGGGCTCCAGCCAAGCCCACGATAATTGTGATCACATGTGAGGCTTTTGCTGGGCGCCGGGGCCCTGGGAGACGCACAGCTGCCAGAGGAAGGGTTGGGGCCCTTAGCAGTGAGCTGAAGGTGTGGCCGCGGGCCTCTGCCCTCACCTCTCTGGCCCTCCGTTTCCTCATTCATAAAATGGAAGGATTGGCCCACGGGACCTCTGAGAATCTAAGATCTCAGGGGATATGGACCAGCTTTCGGCTTCCCAGCCCTGGCCTGACCTTCCATGTACACAGAGGGGGAACTTGGCCAGGGTGGGATTGAGGGTGCTTAGAGAAAGGTCTGGAAGGAGAGACCGACAGTACCCCTTCCCCAGCTACCCCGTGGCACAAGGGCAAACCTAATACCCTTTCTCCATTAGTCTAGGGGCTGGGGCTGCTGCCCGGCATGATTGAATCTACACTCTGGAGTAAGATATTATACTGAGTAGATTGTTGTGGCCTTTACTATTCACCTTGGAGGTTCTGAAAGCCTGAGAATAAGGAGAAGTTGAATAGGTTGGCTAATCGGTACAGCCAAGAACAAGGGTAACATTCCAAACACTTGGTCTGAGTAGAAGTGGTGAGATGAGTTTCTCTACCTTCACATAATCCCTGGGCCTTCTCCTCTCCTCCTTTTTGCTTATAGATGTCCCCCCTCACTTCTCCCTTTGTTTTTCTCTCTCTGATTTCTTCTTCCTGTTGCCTTTTTCTTTTCTCCTTGTTTTTTCCTTCCCCCTTTCTAGTTAAAGAAGCCAAATGACTCCTTGGAAAGAGGATGGCTCAGTAGTCAGGTGGCTTTGAGCCTCAGGCTACGAACCTGGGAGAATGCTATCCTCACTTTGGCATTGTTGGAAAGATTAAATAGGATAATCTATAAAACAGCTTCAGGCAGTACATAGAAAAGTGTCAATAAAAGGCAGCAAATTCTATGATTTCCCCAAAATATCAACTGCAATGTATCTTCAAAGATTATTTGTACTTGATTAACTTCTGTTTTGATCATACAAATCAGGTAATGTAAGCTTGTTTTGCTCCTTGCTTATAAAATGGAACGGTCATACTCAAAGAGAGTTCTCTAGGCTTCTTCGTGGCTTCTGGTTTTCTCCCTGTGTATCAGCAGTCCTGGAGGGAAAGAAGACTCTCCCTGGAGCTGGCCCTTTTGACCATGATTCTCTTGGATCTCAGGATGGATGAAGGGGAGGAAGAGGGATTCTCCTGCCTGGAAGAAGTCTCAAAGGAGAGTTTTTATGTTAATCTAGTGGTTTCAAGGTCACACACCTGAGAAGGCTCCTGCTGCTGTTGCTGCTGCTAAGTCGCTTCAGTCGTGTCCGACTCTGTGCGACCCCATAGACGGCAGCCCACCAGGCTCCCCCATCCCTGAGATTCTCCAGGCAAGAACACTGGAATGGGTTGCCATTTCCTTTTCCAATGCATGAAAGTGAAAAGTGAAAGTGAAAATCCATGGGATTTTCCAGGCAAGAGTACTGGAGTGGGGTGCCATTGCCTTCTCCAGAGAAGGCTCCTAAAAACTAACAAAAACAAACCTAAGGGCCATTTTGTCACTTTATATATTAAAAAAACAAATTTCACTTTCTAGGAGGAAACTTTTACATTCCAGAGGGATTCCTCCCATCCCGACATGACACACACATCATTTTACATAGCTTCATTATCTATGCCAGTCAGCGTTCTGTCAGAGAAATGGAAACCACTCCAGATATCCCAAATACACAAGATTTAAAAATCTGTGTATAGGGGATTTAGGTAAGAGGGCTGGATGAGGGAAGGTCAGGGAAGCCACCGTCAGACCCCATAAAATTGGGAAGTGCCAGGTCTGCAGAGATCACCCAAGCCACTGGCAAAGTACTGTGGACAGCTTCCAGGAGCGTGCCTGGAGGCCACAGTCAACCTCACGCCTGTCTGGGCCAATTCATAGAAGGTGGAGTCTCCTATCTTTGGTCTAGGAAATCTTGTGTAAGTGACTCTATTGCCAGGAACTTACATAGTGCTTGCAAGGAAGGTGGAAACTATAGACCCCAGGGCTCTCAGCTGGCGGCCGAGGAACGTGGAGTCATGTGGGGGTGCTGCGGTCCTGGCCAGGCTAGAGGACCAGCACCCCTTCAGCGCATGCTTTCCTGTCCACTCGGCCAACTAAAGCTGAAACTCCAGTACTTTGGCCACCTCATGCAAAGAGTTGACTCACTAGAAAAAAACTTTGATGAAAAAAACTTGGGGGCAGGAGGAGAAGGGGACGACGGAGGATGAGATGGCTGGAGGCATCACCAACTTGATGGACGTGAGTCTAAGTGAAGTCCCGGAGTTGATGATGGACAGGGATGCCTGGTGTGCTGCTACTCATGCGGTCGCAGAGTCGGACACGACTGAGCAACTGAACTGAACTGAGGCACCTCAAATAACTGGAATCATAGTATTTGCCTTTTGGGTACTCGGTACTTCTGGACATCATGTGTATACTAACCAATACTAACCAGTTCTCCAACTCTCCAGACACAACTTTGTTCTGCAGTTTAACTCAATTTTCACACTATGTGCCTGGAGTTAGGGTTAGACCTTGTTATAGGTTAAGGACTCAGTCCCACAAGACTTCCCCTTCTCAACTTCAGACCCAGTCATGAGTCCAGGTGGTTACCTGTTTTTCTTATGGACTGATCATAAATCAGCATTCCCATAACCCCCTCCAACTCTCCAGACACAACTTTGTTCTGCAGTTTAACTCAATTTTCACACTATGTGCCTGGAGTTAGGGTTAGACCTTGTTATAGGTTAAGGACTCAGTCCCACAAGACTTCCCCTTCTCAACTTCAGACCCAGTCATGAGTCCAGGTGGTTACCTGTTTTTCTTATGGACTGATCATAAATCAGCATTCCCATAACCCCCTCCTTGGGTTTGGTAATTTTCTAGAGAGGCTCACCACTCAGGAAAACAGTTTACTCAATTAGATCACTGCTGCTGCTGCTGCTAAGTCACTTCAGTCGTGTCTGACTCTGTGTGACCCCATAGACGGCAGCCCACCAGGCTCTGCCATCCCTGGGATTCTTCAGGCAAGAACACTGGAGTAGGTTGCCATTTCCTTCTCGAATGCATGAAAGTGAAAAGTGAAAGTGAAGTTGCTCAGTCATGCCCGACTCTTAGCGACCCCATGGACTGCAGCCCACCAGGCTCCTCCGCCCAAGGGATTTTCCAGGCAAGAGTACTGGAGTGGGTTGCCATTGCCTTCTCCAAAAGAACTAGATCACTAGTTTATTATAAAAGGATTCAACTCAGGAACAGCCAGATGGAAGAGATGAAGAAAGCAAGGTAGGGGGAGGGGCAGGGTCTTCTATGTCCTCTCTAGGAGAGTCACCCTCCCAGCACCTGCAAATGTTCATCAGCCCAGAAGCTCTGTGATCCCCATCCTTCTGGTTTTTTATTGAGGCTTCATAGAAGCACAGAATCAACTTAGGCAAGGTTGATTAAAGCATTGGCTATTGGTGGCTGAACTGTTTTCAGTCCCTCTCCTCCCTGGATGTGGGGGTGGGGCTGAAACCAACCCTTTAACCAGGTGTTTGGTTTTTCTGACAAACAGATGCATTCACTGAAACTCAGATGTAGCTGAAAGGGGTTTGTTACAATTATCAGAAGATACTTTTTCACTTTTACCTTAGAGCACCTAAGCATTTTATGAGTTCTGTGCCAGCAACATCATGAAGACTAAATAGGTACTCTAATTACAAGTCAGAACATCAGTCTTCAAGGTTCATCCACGGGTGCATGTGTCACAGTTTCCTTCCTTTTTAAGGCTGAAGGATACTCCATTGTATATTTATACCACACTATGTTTATTCATTCCAGAATAATACTTTTGAATGTATTTTTCTTCACATATATTATATGGGCTTCATATATGGGAAAAAAGTTTGAAATTCTTCATTTCTCTCTTGCACTGATACCCGCTTATGAGCGCATTTAAAATTTATTTAAGGGATAAACAAAGTAAACGTTGACTTCTTGCTTATGTATTTTCTCTGTGCTTCAGTCCACTGCTGTATAACTGTCCTTCATGCCAGAAGAAGGACGTGCTCTGGTCTTTCCTTTTCCCTCGTCTTAGCAAAACAGAATTCCTCAGGGCCAGCCTCGCAGTAGGACAGACACTGGGGAGCCTGGGGCTGTCATCTCAGTAGCCTGCAGCTTTGTGCCCGCTATCTGTGCTCACTTCCACTGACCAGTACGGGTCTGTCCCAGAAAGGCCCCCCAGGGTCCTGCTCCATTCCAGTTGGAGACCTTCCCACAGCGCCCTTGTTTGGTCCTGATGAGGGCAGCGTGCCCGGAGGGCGGGCTGCTATCTCCTTCTGCCAGCTTCCTCTGGTCTTCACCACAGCTGAGGGGCGTTTCTGCTGCAGCCTGCCTCTCCCTCTCTACCTTCTGTGTGGGGGCCTGAGCTCAGAACGCGCCCTCTGGTAGAGTCTGCAGCCAGGGCAGGACCTTGGGCGCCTGGGGTCCTGCGCCCCGCGCCTCACGGTTCCCTCGCCTCCTCCATCAGCGGCGCCTGCAGCCTCGCCTCACACCTGCGTGTAGCCTCCCGCTACCCCCACCCCACGCCCCCGACCCGCGCGGGTCCAGGCCGGCAAGATGCGGCCGGTGTACCCGCTGGAGAAGCCCAACCCGCTGCGGGACGCGAACTTCTGCTCGCGGCTGTTCTCCTGGTGAGCGCCTCCTGGGCTGAGACACCCCGCCGCCTCAGGGCCAGTGCCTGAGCTGCGCCTTTCAGGGGCTGAGGGTCGAGGGTCAGGGCGAGGGATTGCTTTCTGATGGCTGCTTGTAGCGGGCAGGGTCTCCCCACGCCGGCCGCGGGGGTCCCTGTCTGCGCCCTCTGGGTGAGGCGGTGGGAAGGAGTAGCGGGACCCGTGAGGGACCTGGTGGCGGGGCTCAGGGTCTCCCTGCCTTGCAGCTCGCTGCCCAGTCAGCCTCTTTAGTCCCTGGGAGCAGGAGGGGCAGCGGGAGCAGGAGGCAGGGAGGGTCACCGCCAGCGGGAGAAGGACGGGACCCCCGACCTCCATCTTTAGCCGGCTTCCCCAGGACAGCTCCGGATTCAGTTCTAAACTAATTCGCACCCTTTCCCCATTAAGCAGACAGCCCTGAATAGCTTCCTTTATCTAATTAGTGCTCTGCTCCTGTTGCCATCTTCCAATAATGGCCCCACCTTTCCCCACACTCCTTAGGTGACAGCTGAGTTCCAGCTGCACGGGGCTCCCTTGTCCCTGTGTCTGTGACCATGTCTCCCTCCTCCTCTCTTTCTCTCCATGTGCATCTCTCACTGTGCATCCTGGTATCTAGTTGTGACACATTTCATGTGTGTAAGAACATTATTGTTTTTTATTTAATGAACGGGGCATGATTCTTGAACCCGTTTTGCTTTCATCTGGGATACATTGAGAGGGTTGGAGGATGTATTTGATCAGCCCCTTTCCTGACTGTGAATGTTTTTGCTTCCACCTTTGAGAGTCACCCTAGGGATGGAGTCCCTGAAGCCTGTGGGGTCTTATCTGCATCTCTAGCCTTTCCAGAAGCAGTGCAGGGTCTTGATTCAAGTGGCCCTGCCCAGGAGTCCTCTGGTCCTGAAACCACTGAAGGGCCCCTGAGCTGGGAGGAAACTTACAGATGAAAAGCAGCTCAGAGAGATGAAGCTCTTAACTAAAGCTTCCCATCTGGTTGGTAGCTGTGACCACTAACTAGATGGGGTGGAACCTTTGGGTTTAATAACACTTGAGTGAGTTTTATATCTTTTGTTCCTGGACACTAATCCATTCATCTTTCCCACAAATTCTGACATTTCCTTTTTTTTTTTTAATGGAAGGGCCTTGGGTATCCCCAGGAAACTGAAGCTTCTATGCTTGTTCTGATAGTGGTGTGTTCAGTGTGTATAATTTTATCTCTTGGCCATTTGGTAGCCTTTAAGGAAAGATGGTCAAGAAGGAAAAAACATCGGTGTGGGCTTCCCAGTTGGCTCAATAGTAAAGCCCTAGAAGGAGACCAGGAAACGTGGGCTTAATCCCTGGGTCAGGAAGATCTAGATGAGAAAGTGGCAACCCACTCCAATATTCTTGCCTGGAAAATCCCATGGACGGAGGAGCCTGGCAGGCTACAGTCAGTGGGGTTGCAAAAGAGTTGGATATAACTGAGTAACTAAACAGCAACAACTGTAAATGATACCAAAGTAGAGACACCTCTCCTAACTTCAGGCAGGGCAAGGAACTCTCCAGGGATGTTCTATTTGTGGATTTTCAGTGTGTGTATGGAAATGGGAAGATGAGGACTTCTCATTGATTTGGGTAGACGCCCGTTTCCAATTTTCCTGCTGAATTGGAAGGAGCTATTACCTCTTATTTTATATGTGAAGTCACTGAAGCAGAGAGTTTGAGTAATTTTTTAAAAAAACTTTATTTTATATTGGAGTATAGTCAATTTACAATGTTGTGATAGTTTCATGTGGACAGGAAAGGGACTCTGTCATACCTATACATGTATCCATTCTCCCCCAAATTCTAAGAGTTTGAGTAACTTGCCTGCATCACACAGCTTAATAGTGAAAGTTGGACCCCAACCAGGAGTCTGGCTCCCGAGTCTGTGTTGCCCTGCATGTAACTGCTATTCTGAGCCGCTTCTCTTTGGATACTTGTTCTTAAATGCAGAGAGAAGGCAAATGCAAGCACACCTTTGATCTTGTAGGCAGGAGTTTCTCAAGGGAACTTCTTAAAGTTCTTGCTGTTGAAGATGATGGTCGTGAATCCCCGCCTCCAGTCCTTTTAGACCAGCTCTATAAGTTTAGAAATGGTGGGGGTGGGGCTAAACAAGCTCCAGGGGACTCTGATGGAGGTGGAGGCTGGCTTTTGCTTTAAGCCACGCCTCCCACTGGCATTGTTCCTTCAGTGCTAGCTAGCCTCCAATTTAAATAAATAAATCTAACTTAAAAAAAAAAGATATAAAAAATAAAAGAGGTCCAGACTTTGTGAAGCTGGTTGGTGACCACAATTGCCATCTTGTTTGTAAAGTCTGAGGTACCCTTGTGAGTTCCTCTTGTCCCCTACTTGCTCTCCTGGGAAAGTTGAAATGAGCCCAGGCAGGAAATACTGGCCAGAGGACAAGGCCCACCTTGTAGAGAAAAACTGAATTTTCATCTTCTCACTGAGTATTTGCTTTTCTTCTCACATTTCATCTGCTTTCCCAACTTGTAAATGATGCCAATAACTAGCTTACTGACTTTATACAAATGAGTATACTGGGATTTTAGTCTTTTCACAGCATAGGTATCACATAGAGCCTAAGAGAAAGCATACATTTTGACTACTGGTAATTGTGAATTTTAGAAAAGAATATATATCTTTTCTATTTCTAGAAAAAACTTAAAACTATAGAAGAAGAAGGGCCTCCCAGATAGGTGGCACAGAGGTAAAGAATCCACCTGCCAGGGCAGGAGATGCAAGAGATACAGGCTTGATTCTTGCGTGTAAGAATCTTGGGTGATTCTCCTGTGTAAGAAATGGCAACTCACACCATTACTGTTGCCTAGAGAATCCCATGGACAGAGGAGCCTGGTGGGCTACAGTCCCTAGGGTTGCAAAGAGTTGGACATGACAGCATGTGCAAGAAGAAAGGAATCAGGGTTTGTTTTTATTAGCCAGGTCTATCTGCTGATATTTTGGTCATTTCTTAGTCTTTGCCCTAGAAATCTTTGCATATCTGCATATGCACAATTTTTAAAAAAAATTAAAATTATAGCTCATGTTTTTAGAGTTAACTTTTATTGGCATATAGTTGATTAAATATCTTGTGGTAGTTATGAACCACAGTGAGACACCAACTCACACATGGGGAAAAAAAGGAAGAAACAATAGTGTTGGCACAACCACCATCAGGAAACTTTGAAATGCCAAGGTGTATCACTCAAATGCCATGGAGGGTACAGGCACCCCTGGGAAGACACAGCGAGGCCCTGGGTAGAGAGGGAGAGCTCATGAGCAAGCTTGGACTTGGGGTTCTACGTTTTTGAGGTTGAGAGTGGGGTGTCTAGGATTTTAAAGATTCATTCTTTATTGATGAATTTAAAAAATAAGAGCGAGAATTAAAGTGTGGGAAGGGAGAAGCAAGCAGTCAGTGAAGTGGCCTGTTATCAGGTCAGCCAGAGCTTTCTAAAGCGGGAACATCACGGGTGGGGTGGCCTGGCTCTTTATCTTGTTGTGTAGCTGTCACACGTTCACTGGAGATGGATGTCTTTGACATGGATGTCTTCAAAGCTTCATGTCAGGCACTTCTATTACAGTAAAAAAAAAAAAAAAGAAAGAAAGAAAAGAAAAAAGAATTATCAGTGCTTACACACAGAGCCCCAACCTTGGAACCAGCCATTTCTTCAGTTGGTTCCTTTCAGGGAAGAAAGATATTAAAAAGCTAAGACCTGGGTGAAGGGGACCAAAGGGCACAAGCTTCCATTATAAAATAAGTTAAACAGCAGGATTAATTATAGTTACCAGACTGCACATTACATCCTCATGAAAGTGAAAGTCTCTCTGTCGTGTCCGACTCTTTGTGACCCCGTGGACTATACAGTTCGTGGAATTCCTGCCTGCAGTGCCAGAGACCTGGGTTTGATTCCTGGGTTGGGAAGATCCTCTGGAGAAGGGAAAGGCTACCCACTCTGGTATTCTGGCCTGGAGAATTCCATGAACTATATAGTCCATGGGGTTGCAAAGAGTCCGACACAACTGAGTGACTTTCACTTTCATAAAGCTGTAATGTCCAGTCTGGTGACTATAGTTAGTCCTATTCTATTGAATATTTGAAAGCTTATAAGAGAGTAGGCCTTAAAAGTCCTTCCCACAAGAAAAAATTATAATTGTGTATGTTAAAACCCCAAGATCAAGGGGCTAGAATGCTCTTTGCTACCAGTGTGCCATTGCTTTTGGGGCCGCTCAGCCCATAGAGTTAGGGAGTGTGTGTGTGTCTGTGTGTGAGTGTGTAAGCACATATCTAATTATTCCACCATATCTCTATATATCTAAAATATGGTTGTTGTTTTTAACAAAGCCCATCACCATAGGATTCTAATTAGAGCTGTGTAATTTAGATATTTGTCACTGTCCTTTTAATTTTTAACAGCTGGCTAAACCCTTTGTTTAAAATTGGTTATGAACGGAAATTAAAACAAGATGACTTGTACTCAGTGCTTCCAGAAGATTGCTCCCAGAACCTTGGAGAAGAGCTGCAAGGGTGAGCACAGACATCAGGGAAAAGGGGAGGAAAAGTGAGAATTTCCACATGGGGCTAAAGGTTTGTGGGGGCTTTGCTTCCTCTGGGTTCTCCTAAGCCTCCTCCACTGACACTGCACACTCACCCTCTCAGCCTGACCCTGGGCTTAGCCCAGTTTGGAGGCTGGGGTAGCCTGTGTTCCCTGTGCATCTGTGCAATTGGAGGGAGCCCGCAGCCACGGCCTTGGAAGCCGAGCTCTGTCCCTGGAGGTGGGGCCCCTGGAGGAGGGAGTCTGCCCCCATGACCTGTGAGTCCAGCAAAGCTTGGCAGGAACTTGTTTCCTGAGACTGGAACTTTTACCTCAAGGCCTGTTTTCTGGTGCTTCAGTCTACACTGCTCATCCTTCAGGCATCCCGTGACCCATTAGCCAGCACCTATGGGGCAGCCGCAGAGCGCCCGGTAGTGCGGGATCATCTTCTGCTCCGCCCGCCCCCGTTTTACCTGAGCAGGGCTCTTCTTCACTGTGCTTTGTTTCTAATCACAGGTACTGGGATCGAGAAGTTTTGAGAGCCAAGAGAGATGCACGGGAGCCTTCCTTAATGAAAGCAATCGTCAAGTGTTACTGGAAATTCTGTTTCGTTTTGGGACTACTTACGTTTCTTGAGGTAAAAGCTTTTCCATACTGTGCATTGCTTCTCAGTGCGTGCAGATCAGTACTGACATGGATGAGATGGTGGCGAGAGAGGACAGTGCTTTAAGGTCAGAAAATAAAACTTGTTTGTGAATCATGATGTAGTTCAGCAATTGTATTCACTTTCAGAATGGACAGGTGCTTAAAAGACAAATGCTCCAGGGGATTACAGTTGGGCTGGCTAAAAAATTCTTTCAGGCTTCCCATAACAGCTTATGGCAAAACTTAAATGAACTTTTTGCCAAGCTGATGTTTTTCTTTCAACCAGTTAAAACATAGTATTGTGGAAGGATGACACTGAAGAGAAAACACCTTTTATACCTTATTAGGACATTGTTAGTACTCAGTAAATGATATAAATGCTAACAATGATCCTTGAGAAAGAGAAGATCCTACAACCTCAAGGAATATGTGCCTCCTGGTTTGGGTGAGGTAAACTTGGACCTGAGCCCAAAACATAAGATATTTTATAGTCACTCAGCAAGTAATTGTTGCCCAGCAAGTAACTTGCCCAGGACACATCTGACAAATGCTTTCCTAAAAAGGGATTGTCGCCTTTCCCGCTCCTGTGTAACAGAACCTGGGGCCCCGAGTCTGGGCAGGAGCTGCCAGAGCTCCAAGAGCACACCCTTCCCTGGGCTGCGCCCTCCCCGTGGGCCAGGTCACCCAGGCCAGAACCCCTGTGGGGAGGAGCTCCAGCTTCACCGTGAATTGTGGAGAATCCGTGCACCATCTGTGCTGGTTCTGTCCCTGCCCGTGGGGTTGTTTCCTGGTTAAAGGGAGAGTCTTGGTAGCCTGGCACTGGCAGTAGGTGTAGGAGGGAATGTGCAGAGCAAACCAGAGGCAGAAAGCTGTGAGGTCAGTGAGCTCTGTAATCCTGAAGATCCTGGGTCAAGATCCCCCAGAGGACAATCTACCTGGGAACATAGCGTGGCAGCCCCCTGTCCTGGCTGAGCCTGCTGGGGGTCTGCTGCAGACCCCTGTGGGGGGCTCGTGCTCTCTGTGGTCCCTTAGCGCTGCCTTAGGGACACAGGTGGGCTGTGAGTGTGTGAGGGCACGAGGGATGGAAGATGCAGTTGCTGTGAAATGGGTGTTTTAGGAGGAGAAGATGTGAGCTGTCCTCAGTCCATTGTGTTGGAGTGAGGCGGGTGGGCCAGGTGGTTTACAGGTGGGTGGCGTGGGTCTTGCTTAAAGGCTGTGCTGTACTGAAGGGCCCTGCAGGCAGTGGGCAGCTGGGCAGGTGAAGTCCACCCCACACAACTGCAGAGACAGAGGATCTGTCAGCTCCCAGGTGACTGGGTGGTCCTGGGAGATGGAGTTCTCGTTGATGACAAAGGTGTGTTGACCATTGTGCTGGAGGATGGGAACAGGTGTGTGGGGCAGAGTGCCACCTTAGACAGGGCGCTGACCCCTGAGGCACTGCAAGGCCTTGTGAAGGGTGGGGTGGTGTTGATTTCACAGTTGTCCAGCCCCAGGAACACTTCCTGCTGGGGGTCCAGGAAGGCCAGGCCTGGGGCTGTGGAAGCTGTCAGTTGGTAGAGCCCCATCCCCTCCTTCAGGAGGCTGGCTGTGGGGCAGTCATGGCAGAGAAGTGGGGGTAGAGGACCTTGAAAACAAGAGAGCTGATCCTCTGAAGTACTGGAAGTTCCAGCAGCAGTAACAGGGGCTCCTACTCAGTAGTCGTGGTGGGGGCAGCAGCAGTACCATTAGTAGTGCAGTAGGAACGATGGTAAGTACTCAAAATACGTTATGTATCAGGAACTGCTATGAGCACTGTATGTGTACTGCTGCTGCTAAGTCACTTCAGTCGTGTCCGACTCTGTGCGACCCCATAGATGGCAGCCCACCAGGCTCCCCCATCCCTGGGATTCTCCAGGCAAGAACACTGGAGTGGGTTGCCATTGCCTTCTCCAATGTATGAAAGTGAAAAGTGAAAGTGAAATCGCTCAGCCCTGTCCGACTCTTGGTGACCCCATGGACTGCAGCACACCAGGCTCCTCTGTGCATGGGATTTTCCAGACAAGAGTACTGGAGTGGGGGTGCTATTGCCTTCTCCTACTGTATGTGTAATATCACTCTTATTCTTTGGGCTAACTCAATGAAGCTGTAGGTTTCATATTACCCCCATTTTAGAAGAGAGGTCTCTAAGTCCAAGTAGTTCTAGAGGATATCCATGGTCACACAAAGCATAAAGGACAACTTGAGGTTCCACTTCAGGCACTCTGACTTATGAACCTGTTCATCTCAATGCCTGAGAGCTCATCTAGGGTCAGAAAGGCGTCTTTAGAGCTTTGTATTCATGCTGTCAGACACATGCATCCTGAACTTTGTCTAAAGATAATAGGATGCTAAGAACTTCCTGGGGAAGGAAGTCAGATTTGGGATCCTAAATTAGGGTAGGGTTCAGGTGACCATGTCCTCTGGGTCCCAGATTTGACTAGGATGTTGACGCCAGCAGCAACATCATGCTGTATTCAGATGGACCAGGAACCCTTTAACCTTGCCCTCATTACCATCCCTAAGTGGTGATAGTTTTAGATAGTGGAAGATCTAAACTCAGCTCAGGATTCTCTAAAAAGTGAACACATTTACTTTGTGACCCCTCCTGCCCTCTTTTAATTCCTCTGGTGCACAGGGCGACTCATGGGTTACCCATGGTTCCCAGACAGTGCTGTAACCAACCACAGCGCAGGCACTCCTGGCAGCACCAGTGGGAAGAGGCAGGGTGATGCCAGTCCAGGGTGAGGCTTCTGAGATTAGGATTTCAAAGTGTGAAACCTCTGTCCTGTGAGAACTGAGGAGTGATCATAATGCTGGGGAAACAAGTACCAGGCTAGTGTTCAACCTGGAGCATGTTCAGGTCACCCATAATTAGAGCAGAACAGCCAGCGAGTTCCCAGAACTCTGGACCCTGTGTGCACCTCCATGGGGACCTTGGGTGAGGAGAACAGGTCTCCACCTGCCCGGGGCCCTCAGGGTGGAGAGGAGGGGCCTGAAGACTCTTCCTGGACCAGAGACACAGAGACACCTCCCCAGGTCATCAGGGCTTCTTTATGAGAGACGAGGTCTCCACAAGGTGGTATGTAAATAGGGTGACCTTGAAGAGACTCAGTGGGTTCGCTCACTCACTTCCCATGAGTGGAGAGGAGTGGACAGGGTTTATGTCCCCTTCCTGGGATCCTTAGAAATGGTTGGCAGTGTCTAATCACTGACCTTTGTCCAAGGCCACTTTGGCTGGTTGTCTGTTTTAGGTACAGGCTATCAGTTCAGTTCAGTCACTCAGTCGTGACCAACTCTTTGTGACCCCATGAATCACGGCACGCCAGGCTTCTCTGTTCATCATCAACTCCCAGAGTTCACTCAAACTCATGTCCATTGAGTCATTGATGCCATCCAGCCATCTCATCCTCTGTCATCCCCTTCTCCTCCTGCCCCCAATCCCTCCCAGCATCAAAGTCTTTTCCAGTGAGTCAACTCTTTACATGAGGTGGTCAAAGTATTGGAGTTTCAGCTTCTGCACCAGTCCTTCCAATGAATACCCAGGACTGATCTCCTTTAGGATGGACTGGTTGGATCTCCTTGCAGTCCAAGGGACTCTCAAGCATCTTCTCCAACACCACAGTTCAAAAGCATCAATTCTTCAGTTCTCAGCTTTCTTTACAGTCCAACTCTCATATCCATACATGACCACTTGACATAGCCTTGACTTAGACCTCTGTTAGCAAAGTAATGTCTCTGCTTTTGAATATGCTATCTAGGTTGGTCATAACTTTCCTTCCAAGGAGTAAGTGTCTTTTAATTTCATGGCTGCACTTACCATCTGCAGTGATTTTGGAGCCAGAAAAATAAAGTCTGGCATTGTTTCCACTGTTTCCCCATCTATTTCCCATGAAGTGATGGGACCAGATGCCATGGTCTTCATTTTCTGAATGTTGAGCTTTAAGCCAACTTTTTCACTCTCCTCCTTCACTTTAATCAAGAGGCTTTTTAGTTCCTCTTTACTTTCTGTCATAAGGGTGGTATCATCTGCATATCGGAGATTATTGATATTTCTCCTGGCAATCTTGATTCTAACTTGTGCTTCTTTCTGCCCAGTATTTCTCATGATGTACTCTGTATATAAATTAAATAAGCAGGGTGACAATATACAGCCTTGACGTACTCCTTTTCCTATTTGGAACCAGTCTGTTGTTCCATGTCCAGTTCTAACTGTTGCTTCCTGACCTGCATACAGATTTCTCAAGAGGCAGATT
>SJYC01083686.1:0-31301 GCA_006408675.1 Madoqua kirkii | reverse complement strand
CTCTGTATATAAATTAAATAAGCAGGGTGACAATATACAGCCTTGACGTACTCCTTTTCCTATTTGGAACCAGTCTGTTGTTCCATGTCCAGTTCTAACTGTTGCTTCCTGACCTGCATACAGATTTCTCAAGAGGCAGATTAGGTGGTCTGGTATTCCGATCTCATGAAGAATTCTCGACAGTTTATTGTGATCCACCCAGTCAAAGGCATTGGCATAGTCAATAAAGCAGAAATAGATGTTTTTCTGGAACTCTTTTGCTTTTTTTGATGATCCAGCGGATGTTGGAAATTTGATCTGTGGTTCCTCTGCCTTTTATAAAACCAGATTGAACATCTGGAAGTTCATGGGTCATGTAGTGCTGAAGCCTGGCTTGAAGAATTTTGAGCATTTACTACTGTGTGAGATGAATGCAATTGTGTGGTAGTTTGAGCATTCTTTGGGATTGCCTTTCTTAGGGATTGGAATGAAAACTGACCTTTCCCAGTCTTGTGGCCACTGCTGAGTTTTCCAGATTTGCTGGCATATTGAGTGCAGCACTTTCACAGCATCATCTTTTAGGATTTGAAGTAGCTCAACTGGAATTCCATCACCTTGACTTGCTTTGTTGATAGTGATCCTTTCTAAGGCCCATTTGACTTCACATTCCAGTATGTCTGGCTCTAGGTGAGTGATCACTCCATCGTGATTATCTGGGTCAGTAGAGGCTATAGGAAGGCACATATTTGTGTAAATCTTCACTTTGGAGCTCAGCTGATGGGTAGGAGGTAAACAGAATCCTCTGTGTCCCAAAGTGGGCTTTGTGCCTGGACTTAGGGCTGGTTCTCCAAGAGCTGAGTGGTCTTTGCACTTATTTTCCAACCCTTTCTTCCATGTGTCCCTCACTTCTGCTCAACCTGGCATGCTGAGGAGTGGCTGCTGGTGGCAGAGATACAGTGGGCTGAGAGCAAACACTGAGGACCACACAACAAGGGAGAGAAGGAGGGAGCACAGAGCCAAGTGGATGGGGACCTGCAGAGCAGACCTGCCATGTGTGCCCTGTTGGTTCCTGAGAGCATTGCATTAGGCTTCAGATGTTAGCAGTATTCTCAGTGATCACATGAGACATATATGAGGGTGATGTTTTTCAATTCATTTTTTAAAGAAAAACTGTATTTTTACTGTCTCATTGAAAAATTAATTTTTAAAAATTGAAATATAATTGACTTATTATATTAGTTTCAAGTGTATAGCATAGTAATTCAGTATTTTTGTACATTATAAATGATCGCCCAGATCAGTCTAGTTATCTTCTGTCACTATACAAAGTTTTCCAATGTTATTGACTATATTTCCTATGTTGTACATTACATTCCCATGATTTATTTATTTTATAACTGGAAGTTTGTGCCTCTTAATCTCCTTCATCTATTTCACTCATTTTCCAGTCCCCCTCAATCCATTTTCTTTAATAAGTCAAGGAAATAGGTGATTACTTTTTAAAAAAAGATTGCCTTCATAATGGTGAAAAATTCAAAATTCTCCTTGAAGAGAAACTTTTAATTACTGTCCAGAAAACTTGGCTTCTAGAAGTGACTTTTCTCAAGAGTTCTTGTTCTGCCATAATGGCCTGTAAACAGCAGTCAGTTTTCTAAGCCCTTTGTGAAACTGACCTCTACCATTAAGGACAGAGTAATCTCTTCCCAGGACTCCTGTCTTTTGCACAAACTATAGACATCTTTGCTAATATTTTGCTTTCTGGTGTAACAAGAAGTTTCTGGTTTATCTTTACACACAAGAAAGCTGTGCATTCTTAAGTAAAAATTTGCCCCAGCCCTGGAATCTCCATTTCTCCAAGCAGCCACAGTTTCTTCTAATGGGAAATGGTATTTAGATTCTATGGCCTGGACACTAGGGGTACTCATTGCTGTTGGGTTGGCTATTGTTTCTCAGCTTTTTCACTGGGCAAAGCTAGAATACATTGTTTATAGTAAACAGACCTTGAGATTATATGGGTATTTCCAATCTAAATCAGATTCAGGACAGTAGTGCTTTTGCTTTATCTTTTTACTCTTAGATTGGTGTCTCTTTTCCTGTCGTCATCTTTTCTCTTTTCTGCCATGCCTAATGGTGGCTCAGATGGTAAAGAGTTTGCCTACAGTTCGAGAAACCCAGGTCTTTGGGTTGCAAAGGTCCCCTGGAGGAGGACATGACAACGAAAATTCCATGGATAGAGGAGCCTGGCAGGCTACAATCCATGGGGTCGCAGAGTCGGACATGACTGAGCAGCTTCACTTAATCCCAGTTCTCAATGATACCAACATAATTAGTCATTTAAAAATCTTATAGTATCAACACTGTTAACCATAAATGTGTCTTTTGGAAGCTTTTGCTGTTGTTATTGCTGTTCATATTTTTCCTAGATAGGCATATCACACAGGAAATGTGTTTTCAAATAATTTCTTTAAAAATCACTTTCTTTTTTGTATAACTTTGCCAATCTACTAGATGGATATAGCTTTTGTTTCATTTTACTCTGAAATTTAAGAAATTGATTTTGAAAACTTGTTTTATAATTGTAATTCTGTATAATGTTTTCACAATTCCAAAGTCAAATCAATAAAAGAGGCTATTTTAAAGAAGATTGGTATGCTTGTTCCATTCTAATTCTTCCATCACTTTAGATGTTACATTACAAATTTTGATTCATATTTCTAATTTTGTGAATACAATACTTTATAAACATTTATTTTTTTCTGTGTTGTCAAATGAAAGGTCTGAATAGTTCTATATAGTTTCTATATCCACAATCTTCCAGGAAGAGGGAACTTCAGGGTCCATCCTTAATCAGTTGAACCTAAACCAGTTTCTAGACGCTTGGCTTCAGGTCTCAGAGTGCCCTTAACCCCTCCCATGTGATGCTAAGGTCAAGTCAGGATGAAAACGACTGTGTCAGGAATGAAGTTATATTTAGAACCCTAATGATTATGATTTTCCAAGATTCACTGCTCCTCCTCCTTAGCTCTGGATCTTTCTCAACTTTGCTGTTTGTCACCTGTTTACCCATTTCTAAAGGTAAATTGCCCCTTCATTTTCCCCCACAAGCTCATTTTTTTCTGCTTATATATTTCACTCAAGCATTTTTTGTCTTTGTGTGATATAGCTTGTTTCTGTTTTCTTCGTTTTCTTAATTTTTCTTGTGAAGCAGAGTTGGTGGGTTTGGGTAAGAAACCTTTTAAGTATGTGTGGAAATGTAACGGACAAACTATACTGACTAGGGAAATTTTAGCACTTAACCCTGTGAGAAGTTCCCCTAAGAAGCAGGAAGTGGGGTCCAAAAGTCAAGTGCTATCTGGAGGCTGAATACCGAGGACTCCACCAAGAAATATCTGCCCCAGAGATTCGGAGATGCTTGTAGAATCTTGATTGAATGGTGTCGTTTTATATTAGACTCTTTTAAAAAATCTTTCATGGTTTCATAGTTGTGAAGAATTCCTATGAAGATGTAAGAACTCTATTCTCAACTGGTTTGTGGAAAGAATATTCACAGATCAAACTTAGACTGCCGTCAAAGATAGACACAATTGATGATCTTGTGCCTGCTTATCCAGAAAGTTTTAACTTTGGTTAGTTTCAAGTTTGATAGTGAATATTTTCTCAGTTGTTTTATTCCTCACTAGTTGAGGATAGGATCAAGAATACACAGAAGAGTAGAAGCTATAGACCATGGACTGCCATTACTCCTTAGTGAGTCTGCTTGCTCAACTGAGTGATTAAAGACTGTCTCTCAGGAGATAAACCCAGATACTTAGGCAGTAATGGTCTGCTTTTATTTTGCACTCTTTTTTTTTTTTTTGCTGGATTTGTTGCATTAATTAGTATTCTTTTAGATGGGTGAGGTTACTCTTATTCCTCCCGTAATTGCAAGGATGTTAGTATCAAATAACTAAGTAACAGACAGCTGAGTAATAGCCAACAAAGGTCCATCTAGTCAAAGCTGTGGTTTTTCCAGTCCAGTAGTCATGTATGGATATGAGAGTTGTACTATAAAGAAAGCTGAGCAGTGAAGAATTGATGCTTTTGAACTGTGATGTTGGAGAAGACTCTTGAGAGTCTCTTGAACAGCAAGGAGATCCAACCAGTCAATCCTAAAGGAAATCAGTCATGAATATTCATTGGAAGGACTGATGTGAAGCTGAAACTCCAGTATTTTGTCCATTTGATGGAAAGAGCTGACTCATTAGAAAAGACCCTGATGCTGGGAAAGATTGAAGGCAGGAGGAGAAAGACGTGACAGAGGATGGGATGGCTGAATGGCATCACTGACTCAATGAACATGAATTTGAGCAGGTTCCAGGGCTTGATGATGAACAAAGACTGGCATTCTGCAATCCATGGGGTCACAAAGAATTGGATATGACTGAATTACTGAACCAAACAGACAGCAGTGATTCCCAAAGAGAATCACAGTTCTAGGACACTTTGGGATGGCAGGTGTTGCCACTGGGCTTCTGGTGGAGAGCCCCAGGTTTGTGGCCTGCAGCACTCAGCTGCCCTTGATCGTATCTGGGCTGGGACTGCCATGTGTAGTTTGACTTTCTTGCTTCTCTGTGTAAGTCTCTAGACTTCTATCTCAGAAAACTGTATAAACAGTGTGTTTTATAATCTATGGGGGGCTCTTCTTAAGCTCTTAGTGCCTCCAGGTGTTATTGATGGAGCTTGCTGGAAGTGTAACAGTGAGCCTTTGTGTTCATGAGAACTGGTCATCTAACTCTGATATGGGCATCTTATTCATACTTCTTCCACTAAGTGGTCTTCTCTCCCTGGAGTAGATGAAATCTCCTGTGACCTTGTGGAGGGTAAGGCAGGTATGACAGCCTGTGAACATGTGTGTAGAACAAGACAGACGTTTACGGCTTCAATGTCACAGCCTTTTGAGAAATGGGTTTAGCTTTCTGTAAATAATCTGATCAGGCACTAGTTAGTTGAACAGAAAATGCATTTTAGTTATGCTTCATGTTTTAAGTTGTGAATTCTCCTTCTCTTCCACTTGTGGGGCCCTCAAATTTGTACAGACTGAAGAGAGCTATTAAAAGCAAACCCATCAGAGGATTTCCCTGGTGATCCAGTGTTTACAACCCCTTCCAATGCAGGGGTCACGGGTTTGATCCCTGGTTGGGGAATTAAGATATCACATGCCTCAGGGCAACTAAGCTGATGCTTCTCAACTAGAGAAGTCTGCACACTACAATGAAGACCCAACACAGCAAAAAAACAAAAAACAAAAAACAAAAAAACCACACCAAGTTTCTTGGTGGATGATGTTTTGCCGTCAAGTAGACCAGCTAAAGTTGATAGAGATCAAACCTAGACATTAATTGAGAACAGCAATGTTATATCTCAATATATCATGTGGGAGATAGCCAACATACTTAAACTATCCAAAAAAAAATTGAAAGTCATTTCACCATCTTGGTTATATTAATCACTTTGATGATTGATTTCCTCCTAAGTACAGTTCAGTTCAGTTGCTTAGTTGTGTCTGATTCTTTGCGACCCCATGAACTGCAGCACGCCAGGCCTTCCTGTCTATCACCAATTCCCAGAGTTTACCCAAACTCATGTCCATTGAGTTGGTGATGCCAGCCAGCTATCTTATCCTCTGTTGTCTCCTCCTCTTGCCTTCAATCTTTCCCAGCATCAGATTCTTTTCCAATGAGTGAGTTCTTCCCATCAGGTGGCCAAAGTATTGGCGTTTCAGCTTCAGTACCAGTCCTTCCAAGGAACACCCAGGACTGATCTCCTTTAGGATGGACTGGTTGGATGTCTTTGCAGTCCAAGGGACTCTCAAGAGTTTTCTCCAACACTACAGTTCAAAACATCAATTCTTTAGAGTTCAGCTTTCTTTATAGTCCAATTCTCACATCCACACATGACTACTGGAAAAACCATAGCCTTGACTACACAGACATTTTTTGGCAAAGTAATGTCTTTGCTTTTTAATATGTTATCTAGGTTGATCATAACTTTCCTTCCAAGGAGTAAGCATCTTTTAAATTCATGGCTGCAGTCACAATCTGTAGTGATTTTGGAGCTCAAAAAAATAAAATCTGACACTGTTTCCACTGTTTCTCCATCTATTTGCCATGAAGTAATGGGACCAGATGCCATGATCTTAGTTTTTTGAATGTTGAGCTTTAAGCCAATGTTTTCACTGTCCTCTTTCACTTCATTAAGAAGCTCTTTAATTCTTCTTCACTTTCTGCCATAAGGGTGGTGTCATCTGCATATCTGAGGTTATTGATGTTTCTCGCTGCAATCTTGATTCCAGCTTGTGCTTCATTCAGCCCAGTGTTTCTCATGATGTACTCTGCATATAAGTTAAATAAGCAGGGTGACAATATACAGCCTTGACATACTTCTTTTCCTGTTTGGAACCAGTCTGTTGTTCCATGTCCAGTTCTAACTGTTGCTTCCTGACCTGCTTACAGATTTCTCAAGAGGCAGGTCAGGTGGTCTGGTATTCCTATCTCCTTCAGAATTTTCCACAGTTTATTGTGATCCACGCAGTCAAAGGCTTTGACATAGTTAATAAAGCAGAAATAGATGTTTGTCTGGAACTCTCTTGCTTTTTCGAGGATCCAGCGGATGTTGGCAATTTGATCTCTGCTTCTCTGCCTTTTCTAAAACTAGCTTAAACATCTAGAAATTCACAGTTCACGTATTGTTGAAGCCTGGCTTGGAGAATTTTGAGCATTGCTTTACAAGTGTGTGAGATGAATACAATTGTGTGGTAGTTTGAACATTCTTTGACATTGCCTTTCTTAGGTACTGGAATGAAAACTGACCTTTTCCAGGCCTGTGGCCACTGCTGTTTTCCAAATTTGCTGGTATATTGAGTGCAGCACTTTCACAGCATCATGTTGTAGAATTTGAAATAGCTCAACTGGAATTCCCTCTGCTCCACTAGCTTTGTTCGTAGTGATGCTTCCTAAGGCCCACTTGACTTCACATTCCAGGATGTTGGTTCTAGGTGAGTGATCACATCATTGTGATCATCTAAGTTAAGTGTGGGGAATAAAAGCCTTCCTGATCATATTTCCACATGCAATTCTCTACTGAAATGTAACTTAATAAAATGCTCTTTTTCAAAAACAAATTATGATGGGTGATGAATAGTGAATACTGTACACAAATGTTGAATGGAAGAGATCCTGGGGTAAATGAAATTAACCACCGCCAACCACACCAAAGTCTGGTCTTCATTCCAAGAAGGTGATGTTGTGTATATGGTGAGACTGGGAGGGAGTCCTATATTATGAGTTCCTTTCGGAAAACCAGACAGTTAATTCCAATGAGTACTTCTCCCAGTTAGGCCAACTTAAAGCCTCACTTGATGAAAGTGTTGGAATTAGTCAATAGAAAATACATGATACAAGATTATCATAATTATTATTATTATAATAATAATTATTATTATTATTATTTCTTTGATGACCCGGCAAAAGCTGTTATAGCCTGGCCTGAAAATTCTGACTCATCTGCCATATTCACCAGACATTGCACTTTCAGGTTTCCATTTATTTATTTTTCTAACAAAATTCTCTTAATGGAGAAAATTTTACTTCTTCATAAGACTGTAAATGGTACCTGAAATAGTTCTTTGCTCAAAAAGATATAACATTTTGGGAAGATGTAATTATGAAGTTGCCTGAAAAATGGCAGAAGATGGTGGAACAGAACTTTGAAAACATTGTTCAACAAAGTTCTTGGTGAAAATGAAAAATGTGTCTTTTATTTTTATTTAAAAATAAAAACTTTTTGGCCAACCCAATACTAAGGCTTTATTGTCTTTAAATGTAAGATTTTGGCTTACATTAAAGCTTTGCTTGTCTTACTGGAAATAGTGGATCTGGTTATTTTTCTTTTAGATCAGCCATGAATGTAGCATTTTGTCAAAATGGGTTTTTAACGTGCTAATAATAAAGGTAAAATTTGTGTTAAGAAAAACTGACATGACTTGTAGTTCTAATCAAGGCTTCTTTCTTTCAGGAAGGCACCAAGGTGGTTCTGCCCATATTTTTGGGGAAAATTATTAGTTATTTTGAAAACTATGATCCTGCCAGTTCTGCTGCTTTGCATGAAGCCTACGGCTACGCGGTGGGGCTGAGCGCCTGCACGCTCGTGTGGGCCGTTCTGCGCCACTTGTGCTTCTATCACATGCAGCACGTGGGGATGAGGCTGAGAGTAGCCATGGGCCACATGATCTACCGCAAGGTGAGTGTCGCTAGGTACCACGGTGTGTTCCTCCCCTGGAGCATCAGAACATTTTGTTCTCTGTAAATTAAACATCTTTTAACTGGAATAATTTACACCTTCCTAGAGAAGCTTGGGAGAAGGCGATGGCACCCCACTCCAGTACTCTTGCCTGGAAAATCCCATGGATGGAGGAGCCTGGTGGGCTGCAGTCCATGGGGTCTCGAAGAGTTGGACACGACTGAGTGATTTCACTTTCACTTTTCACTTTCATGCATTGGGGAAGGCAATGGCAACCCACTCCAGTGTTCTTTCCTGGAGAATCCCAGGGATAGAGGAGCCTAGTGGGCTGCCGTGTATGGAGTTGCACAGAGTTGGACGTGACTGAAGTGACTTTGCAGCAGAGAAACTTACTGTTTGCATCAGGCCAATTCTGTTGTTGTCATTTAAGCAAACTTTAAGAGTAAATAATGAAAAGTTTTGTATTGAGATCTGGTCAGGGCTGCCTTTGATAATTTTAACCCACAGGTCGTTGCATAATATCCACTCAGCTTGTAATGGAATTGAATTAAAAAATAAGTATCAGTTCAGTTCAATTCAGTCGCTCAGTTGTGTCGGACTCTTTGCGACCCCATGAATTGCAGCATGCCAGGTCTCCCTGTTCATTACCATCTCCTAGAGTTCACTCAGACTCACATTCATCGAGTCCATGATGCCATCCAGCCATCTCATCCTTGGTCATCCCCTTCTCCTCCTGCCCCCAGTCCTTCCCAGCATCAGAGTCTTTTCCAATGAGTCAACTCTTTGCATGAGGTGGCCAAAGTACTGGAGTTTCAGCTTTAGCATCATTCCTTCCAAAGAAATCCCAGAGCT
The DNA here is from genome assembly GCA_006408675.1 of Madoqua kirkii. NCBI lineage: Eukaryota > Metazoa > Chordata > Mammalia > Artiodactyla > Bovidae > Madoqua > Madoqua kirkii. Next base: position 22,193 of record SJYC01083686.1, on the reverse strand, counting down.
GATCTCCTTCAGAATGGACTGGTTGGATCTCCTTGCAATCCAAGGGACTCTCAAGAGTCTTCTCCAACACCACAGTGCAAAAGCATGAATTCTTCGGTGCTCAATCTTCTTCATAGTCCAACTCTCACATCCATACGTGACCACAGGAAAAACCATAGCCTTGACTAGATGGACCTTAATCGGCAAAGTAATGTCTCTGCTTTTGAATATACCTTCTAGGTTGGTCATAACTTTTCTTTCAAGAAGTAAGTGTCTTTTAATTTCGTGGCTGCAGTCACCATCTGCAGTGATTTTGGAGCCCCCCAAAATAAAGTCTGACACAGTTTCCACTGTTTCCCCATCTATTTCCTATGAAGTATAAAAATATCAAATTGGTTTTCAGTGTTTTCATACCTTGATCTTGTAGGGATTTGTGGCAATTTCGTGGTTCATTAAGACCATCTTTTGTATCAAAGTTATATTTAAAAGAAAACTTGAGTGATTGGATTTATAAAATTAAATCTAGGAGCACAGAATATATTTAAGAAATGGAATGATTATATGCTTAAATGACCCATCTAATCATATTGAATGTAATTGTGTGAATTAAAAATATAAATGGAGTCCATGCCAAACATAGATTCACTTGCTATATTCTATAGTTAGGATTGTTTGTAATGGTATTAAAGAATAGAGCTGAATATTGGGGTGAAACTTGAAATTGTATGCTGTTTTTAGTAATTTTGGTGAGAATTTGTTACTATTCACTCAAGTTTTTAAGTCGTTATTTCGCTTGTCTTTAGTATGCATATTAGTACTTTTAATAAGACCTGATTTGCCGTGTTCGGTGATGTTGTATTGACAAATGCCGCAGAATTATTCCATAGCATACCCTAGTTTAAAACAAAAGGATTTTAGGTGTTTTTACAAAGGAATTGCCACAGATACACCAGTGTATTTAGTTTAAAAGAAGTAAACTAGTTTTAAAAAATAAGAATTTTAGTTGTTTTTACAGAGGAATTGCCACAGATACACCAGTTTAAGAGCTGAAGGGCTCTTTATAAACTTTATCCTGGATATCTCTTTGCCTTGGGCTGTTTGCTTTTTCTTAGAAAAAAGTTTTATTTGGCTGAATTTTACAGTTGAAATTTGCTGAGAGAGTAGATCTTAAGTGTTCTCACCATACACACAAAAGATTAACTATGCATAACGATGGATATGTTCATTTGTTTTCCTATTGTAATGGTTTCCCAATGTTTATTTACATGAAAACATTATGTTGCAAATATTAAATGTATTTAATTTTCACAAATTAATAAAATCCCTCAATGAAAGCTAAAACCAGGCAATTTAAGTGAAAATTATTGCTTCTTTTACTCTTTGTTACTTATCTAGAGCTCCTGATTCTTTGGAATACCTTTCTGGGCAAAATGTAGACTGTCTTCTCCCTCTTTCCTTGAGTAGACTCTTGTTAAATCTTGAAGCTGTGTGGACTCGGGCCTGGCATCTTACTGTCTGTGTTTTTGGCTAAGGCACACGATCCCAGTTTATCCTTGGTGACATACCTTCTAATTAAGGGTCTTCATTGTCTATCATCATCATTTTTGTTATTCTCTTGCACCTTCTACCATTTAGTAGACAAATAGTCACATTTCCCCACAAATTAGCTAGATGTTTATTTTTTCAGAACATGCTTAGCTCCCATAAGTATGCAGGAAATGTCACCAGAATTGCATTGTGAAAACCTTTATTTAAATTTGAGATGATGGTTTCGTCAAACAAAGCTTGTTCTTTGCTGCATAGGTGAGCCACTGTCCATCTGGTCTTCTTCCTCTTCCCGCTAACACTTTGGAATATCTCCTTTGTGAAATCTGATCTGACCTTGTATGTTGCTTATGTGAATGTAAACATCTCCCACAGTGCTCATGTACTGGCTTAATTAGCCTAAAATAATTGTTTCTTTACAAAGTCAGAAACTGTATACATAACCTGAAATTCCAGAAACATGGGAATTTCCTCATGCACAGCCTTGCATCTGGATGCCTATTGAGATGCACAAATAAGACACTTCTTGCAGGTCACAGGTGGGCTGATTCCTTAGGGCAAACCTGGGGCTGCCAGGCAGCTCTGAAAGACCCCCCGCCCCCAGCATCTGTGGTTCATGCTCAGGCCTCGCCTACTGACCCCTGGCCCTGGGGAAAAAGCAGCTCGGGTGTTGGAAATGGGATGGCTGCTAAGATCAAAGTCATAGTTTGTAATTTTGAATATGTATCATGCATAATGCAGAAGGAAATAGCCCACTCCAGTATTCTTGCCTGGGGAATTCCGTGGATGGAGGAGTCTGAAGGGCTACAGTTCATAGGGTCACAAAGAATCAAACATGACTGAGTGACTAATACATACATCATGTATAAGTTTTAAAAAATAAGAATTTTAGTTGTTTTTACAGAGGAATTGCCACAGATACACCAGTTTAAGAGCTGAAGGGCTCTTTATAAACTTTATCCTGGATATCTCTTTGCCTTGGGCTGTTTGCTTTTTCTTAGAAAAAAGTTTTATTTGGCTGAATTTTACAGTTGAAATTTGCTGAGAGAGTAGATCTTAAGTGTTCTCACCATACACACAAAAGATTAACTATGCATAACGATGGATATGTTCATTTGTTTTCCTATTGTAATGGTTTCCCAATGTTTATTTACATGAAAACATTATGTTGCAAATATTAAATGTATTTAATTTTCACAAATTAATAAAATCCCTCAATGAAAGCTAAAACCAGGCAATTTAAGTGAAAATTATTGCTTCTTTTACTCTTTGTTACTTATCTAGAGCTCCTGATTCTTTGGAATACCTTTCTGGGCAAAATGTAGACTGTCTTCTCCCATCTTTCCTTGAGTAGACTCTTGTTAAATCTTGAAGCTGTGTGGACTCGGGCCTGGCATCTTACTGTCTGTGTTTTTGGCTAAGGCACACGATCCCAGTTTATCCTTGGTGACATACCTTCTAATTAAGGGTCTTCATTGTCTATCATCATCATTTTTGTTATTCTCTTGCACCTTCTACCATTTAGTAGACAAATAGTCACATTTCCCCACAAATTAGCTAGATGTTTATTTTTTCAGAACATGCTTAGCTCCCATAAGTATGCAGGAAATGTCACCAGAATTGCATTGTGAAAACCTTTATTTAAATTTGAGATGATGGTTTCGTCAAACAAAGCTTGTTCTTTGCTGCATAGGTGAGCCACTGTCCATCTGGTCTTCTTCCTCTTCCCGCTAACACTTTGGAATATCTCCTTTGTGAAATCTGATCTGACCTTGTATGTTGCTTATGTGAATGTAAACATCTCCCACAGTGCTCATGTACTGGCTTAATTAGCCTAAAATAATTGTTTCTTTACAAAGTCAGAAACTGTATACATAACCTGAAATTCCAGAAACATGGGAATTTCCTCATGCACAGCCTTGCATCTGGATGCCTATTGAGATGCACAAATAAGACACTTCTTGCAGGTCACAGGTGGGCTGATTCCTTAGGGCAAACCTGGGGCTGCCAGGCAGCTCTGAAAGACCCCCCGCCCCCAGCATCTGTGGTTCATGCTCAGGCCTCGCCTACTGACCCCTGGCCCTGGGGAAAAAGCAGCTCGGGTGTTGGAAATGGGATGGCTGCTAAGATCAAAGTCATAGTTTGTAATTTTGAATATGTATCATGCATAATGCAGAAGGAAATAGCCCACTCCAGTATTCTTGCCTGGGGAATTCCGTGGATGGAGGAGTCTGAAGGGCTACAGTTCATAGGGTCACAAAGAATCAAACATGACTGAGTGACTAATACATACATCATGTATAAGATGACTTGTCATTTATTTACCTTTCTGCAGCTTTGGTAAAATTACTTTTGGCTTTGGCTCATTCATTTAAAAAAATTGTAGTAAAATATATACAGCATAAAATTTACCATTTTAACTGCTTTTAAGAGCACCATTGTGAGACACTAATTATACTCACATGCTTGTGTAGCCATCACCACTGTGCGTCTCCAGAATTTTTTCTTCTTTCCAGACTGAACCTCTGCTCCCATTAAATGCTGACTCCCCAGTCCCTTCCTCTTAGTCATCACCCTTTTACTGCTTCTTTCTGTGAATTTGACTCCTCTAGGTCCCTCATATAAGTGAAATCATACAATGTTTGCCATTTTTATTATGCCATGTAAGTACAATGTCTTCAAGATTCATCCATCTTGGAGCAGATGTCAGAATTTAGGTCCTTCTAAAGACTGAATCATATTCCTTTATATGTATATACAACATTGTGTGTATCCATTCATCTATTAGTGGACATTTGAATTGTTTCTACCTGTTGACTATTGTACATAATGCTGCTATGAAATAATCAGTTCAAGTTCATGCTTTAACTTCAGTACATTCCCGGAAGTGAAATTGCTATATGCTAATTTCATGTTTGATCTTTTGAGGAACTGCCATACCCTCTTCCATTGTGACTACATCATTTTATAGTTTCACTTGATCATTGATTTTTCTGTTTAACTTGAGGACTAAATGGAACATTTTTATAAACCATGACATTTTTGGGGGGATCGATAGCTCCAGCTGGTGGTCTGTTGAAACAGCTCAAGGTGGTCTGTTCAAGTTCCTCAGATCTCTAGGGAATTTTTTAGAGCTCTTTATCAAATGAGGAATCATACAGCATAGGCTGTACTTTTTGTAAAGTGAACAGAATGGCACTAAGAACACAGGTTCCTCACAGGATTAGTGTTTTGAATACTATACTGGTTAGTTTTAGAATGAGAAAACTAAGACCAAAGTGTTTAAATGATGTCACACCTGAAATTAATGACTGACCAGATTTATAGCCCAAGTCCCCTAATCTCTTTCCTTGACGCGGCCTCTCCACTCTCATCTTGTTGTTGTTCAGTCACTCAATCCTGTCCAGCTCTTTGTGACCCCATGGGCTGCAGCACACCAGCCTTCCCTGCCCTTCAGTGTCTCCGGGAGTTTGCTCAAATTCATGTCCATCAAGTCAGAGGTGCCATTCAACCGTCTCATCCTCTGTTTCTCCTCTTCTTCCTGCCCTATTATTTCCCAGCATTAGTGTCTTTTCCAGTTTGTCAACTCTTGGCATCAGGTGGCCAAAAAACTGAAGCTTCAGCTTCAGTATCAGTCCTTCCAATGAATATTCAGAGTTGATTTTCTTTAGGATTGAGTGGTTGGATCTCTGAGAGTCTTCTCCTGCACCACATTTCAAAAGCATCAGTTCTTCAGTGCTCAGCCTTCTTTATGGTCCAACTCTCACATTTGTTCATGGCCACTGAAAAGATCATAGCTTTGAATATACGGACCTTTCTTGGCATAGTGATGTCTCTGCTTTTTAATATGCTGTCTAGTTTTTGGCTCAAAATTGCTTTAGTTGACTCCTAAATCTAAATCTATATGCCTTTTTCCTTCAGGCAGGTCCAGGTTCATTGAGAAACAAGGTGGAGGGTTTTGCTTCTGTCTCTTGCTCCTCCCTTTGCTGTCCTTGTGGGCAGGGCTGCTGCCACACTGAATCGTCTAAGGATGAACATGGGTCTCTAGAGCCCTGCTTTCAGGCATCGTCCTGTTCGTTCTGACACCACACAAGACCCCATGAAAATGCACTCCATTTTGCTATGTTCTCAGACTGACTTGGTATCACTGTAGGAATCCGATTCTCTGTATCTTTCTCTCATTTCAGTCACTTCGCCTGAGTAGCTCAGCCATGGGGAAGACCACCACAGGCCAGATAGTCAACCTGCTGTCCAACGATGTGAACAGATTTGATCAGGTAAGCTGCCCCTGAGGCATCCTCTTCCATTTCCCATCCTTCTCACTGGGTTTAGCTTATTGGGATGCCAGGTGCAAGGATTTGGTGTCAGTCAGTGTTCTGTTGAGGACATAAGACAAGGGTTCTCTTTATTCAATGCTCATTTCCTCTGTGTGCAACATAGATGTGATAACATGTGTTGTCCTGTAGATGAGGGTTTTGTTTTCCTGACAAGATCTGTAACATCATTCAGTAATAGGCAGCAGTGTTCTTGCCCAGCTTGGTTAGCGTTCCTGGGGTCCTCCTGGAGTGGCCCTTCTTGGCATGTGGTGTTGGTGTTGCTGGACTGTCTTTCTCCTCCTCTGAATAATGAAGTCCTGGTGGGCAGGGATTGTTCTTTCTCCTGTACCCTGTTCAGTGCCTGCTGCATACGGAACCTTTGAGGAATATGCCAAGTGGGTGGTCCTCAGCCAAACACAGCCTCCCCTCTGCTGTCCCATCATACCTGCTTCACACTCACCTTATGAGCAGATCACATTACCAGGGTGTTGCAGCTGTTGACCAGATCTGCATAGACCACGTTTCTTTCCTGGATGATCCTGACCTTTAAGTTTGGAGGCTTCCCTTGTGGCTCAGGTGGTTAAGAGTCCCCCTTGCAATGCAGGAGACCTGATTTCTATCTCTGGGTCAGGAAGAGTCCCTATAGAAGGAAATTGCACCCCACTCCTATATCCTTACTTGGGGAATTCCATGGACAGGGGACCTTGGTGGGCTACAATCCCTGGGGTTGCAAAGAGTCAGACATGAATAAGCAACTAACACTTTCACTTCTCTTTCAATTATTCATTCATCAAACATAATGCAAGGCCTCTACTTAATTTGAAGGATAAATAAGCCTTAATTTCTGCCCTGGAAAGGCCACAGCCTGTCAGGAAGGTAAATATACAAGTAATTATTGGAGAGTGTGGTAGGTACCATAATATAGGCTCTTCTGGAGAGGTGAGGTCTGAATTTTGGGACAGAGTTTGGGGAAGCCCTGAGCTCATCTGTATTGTGGACAAAATCAACATCTTCCTTCATTGCTGCTGATCAGGTTCTCCTGGCATATACCTGAGGCCAACCTTGTGCTGCCCCAGAACAGCATCATCTGGGGTGGATGCTTGGATTTCTGCTTCATCAGGTGTAAAACTCACTGAGATACTTTCTGTTTAGATTCTTGTCTGTTCCTTCAGAACAGATTGTTCTACACTCTGTCCTTAGTGGTTTTACCGTATACAGTCCTAAGAAGGCTTTGTCTTTCTCTTCTAAGGTAACGATGTTCTTGCACTACCTGTGGCTGGGGCCACTGCAGGCTGTCGCAGTGACCGCCCTGCTCTGGATGGAAATAGGAGCATCATGTCTTGCTGGGATGGCGGTTCTTGTTATTCTTTTGCTTTTGCAAAGCTGTGTTGGGAATTTGTTTTCATCACTCAGGTAAGAGAAACACTGGTTTAAAAACTAGGTCATGTGTGCCTGGTAGCATTCACCATTTGCTTAATGCTTCTGTTCAAAGCCAAAGCCAATGCCTTTTCTAGTCTCTTATTTGCATGTGTTGTGGACCCTTCAGGCTTATCCAGTGGAGGCTCAGCCCTAAGCTGCAGGCTGATCTTGAAGAGGGAAAGGTGACTATACTCACTGGCTCCTCCCAGCACCATACTGCATACGAGGAGTGTCCTTGAGAAGAAGCTATCTATACTGAAATTATTTAAGCATTATTAAATAGTAATAATCCTATAGGCTCAATTTTAGCTGCATGTATTTTTGTTATGATTGTGGTAGAGCAATTTTCAGGCATGTATGTTCATGTCTTGGTTTTAATTCAGTGTTTCCATTAACTTATATGTACCTCAAGGACAAGGTCAGTCTTAATTAACTTTCTTAGTAAAGCCCCATAGTCCAAGAGCATATGTGATAGAACAGTGGCTGTGATGAAGGGCCTAATGGCAATGAGATAGACCTGAAGCAGGTCCCAGAGGGTTGGAGGTGGGTCGTTGTCCAGGTTGTCAGGTGATGGAGGTATTATGCTGTTTGAAGTTTTTTTTCCTTGAGTTTTTTTTTTTTTTTACTGTGATATTTTTGCCCATTTGAAATTCCCTTTCCTGACTTGCTGTGGAGAGATGTTCCTTACCCTTCAAGGCCCTGTTTCAGTGCTACCAGGTCTCTGAAGCTCTTTCTCTTCTTTCCCAGTGGAATTAACAGCCTTATCTTGTCTGCTCCCCAGCACTTCACTCCTATTTGATCACAGCACAGACACTGTCTTCCCATTAGATTCAGTGTCTTTTTGTCTTCCCTGCCCAGCTGCAACCTCCTTGGGTGGGAGTTTGTACCTGACTTACTTCAGGTCTTCCTCAGCCAGTACTGAGAGTTCTCCAAGTTAATCCTTGAATTAGGTTGAATGGTTGACTTCCTAGAAGTATTTGCACTTGGAGAAGTTCCTCTTGTGAAGTCAGCACAGAAAAGTTATAGGAAATCATCAATACCTGGTCCCTCCCTGTGCCCCCTGCTGCTCTGCTGCTGAGGAAAGTTGGCCTGTGGTCACTGAGGCTCATCTCACGTCTATCCCCTCAGGAGTAAGACCGCAGCTCTCACAGACGACAGGATCAGGACCATGAGCGAAGTCATAACTGGCATCAGAACAGTAAAAATGAATGCTTGGGAAAAGTCATTTATAGACCTTATTACCAGACTGAGAAGGTAAGTTTTTGTACATATCACACCATATTTTTGTACTTTCCCCTCTATTTTTACTGACTGAAATTAGAAGTCTTACCAAGTTTTCACATGAAGATGAGGTTAAATACTATAAACTCCACACCTCACATGTGGCAGGAAGGTTTAGTGGAAGAGGGGAAATGTGGTTTTAACCTGCTGTTCCACTTACGATCTGCTTAAAGAAAAAATTATGTATGCTTCTGAAGACAAACAGATAGCCAATAAACACATGAAAAAATGTTCAACATCACTCTTTATTAGAGAAATGCAAATCAAGACTACAATGAAATATCCCCTCACACTGGTAGACATGGCCATCAACAAAAGTCGACAAACAATACCCTCCTGCACTGTGGTAGGAGTGCAAATTGGCACAGCTATTATGGAAAACAGGCTGCAGATTCCTTAGAAAACTAGGAATAAATCTACTATATGATCCAGCCATCCCTATACTGGGCATATACCCTCAGAAAACCAGAATTCAAAACAACACAGGTACCTCAGTGCTCATTGCAACACTGTTTACAACATCCAGGACATGTGCTTCCATAGGGGCCATGGTGTGTGCCTCTGTCTAATGTCTTGGTGCCCCTCAATTTTGGGGTGTCTTATTCTCTTCCCCACAAATTCATGAGCTCCTAGAGGGGATGGACTGTGTCTCTCTGTCATCAGTTGGGAGCTTGGCCCAGGACTTGTGGTTATGAGTGCTTGTTGAAAGAATGTTCATACCCAGTCCAGTTGACCCACAGTGTTTAAAATGTGACACTAAGCCTCTGCTTAGTTGGAAGAGTGAAGTGGTGATGAAGTGTGTGGTCCTGGTCTTGGGATGGAGCCCTGGATATGCACTGTGTAGTGTCTTTATGTGAAGACTTGAATATCAATGCTTCTTTTAAAACCTCTTTCTTACTCCCCTTTTCAGGGAGGAAATTTCCAAGATTTTCAAAAGTTCCTACCTTAGGGGCATGAATTTGGCATCATTTTTTGCTGTCAGCAAAATCATGATTTTTGTCACCTTCATCACCAATGAGCTCCTTGACAACCTGATCACAGCCAGCCAGGTGTTTGTGGTGGTGACGCTGTTCGAGGCTCTGCGGTTCTCAAGCACCCTCTATTTCCCCATGGCCGTTGAGAAGGTGTCAGAGGCCGTTGTCAGCATCCAAAGAATCAAGGTTTGGGGACAAATAATTGTTTTCAAATAATTGTTGGTGGATTTTTTTGTAAAATGCCTCCTTTTATTTGGTGTCACTGTGTTCCAGGTGGGTGATATTTAACTCTCTCAGTTCCAAAGCTGGCAGTCTTCCCAGAATGTTGTAGGTACTCCCCTTTCTTATTAGGTAGAGTGTGTTACAGGTATCGTAAGACTGATTCTCATGTAGGGGCAGTAGTTATGTAAGTAGCAGTGGCACAGGGCTCTTGTGTAGCGATGCCTAGAGAGTGACTAAAATGTCTGAAAGCAGGAGAAGCATCAGAGTACATCTCCTGTGCTGACTCCAGGGACCAGGCAGAGGCTGTGCAGTCCTGGGGCACAGGAGTCCTCTCTGGGCCGGGAGGGGAGGAGCTTGCTGAGAGCTCCCTGCTGCTTGGATAGGAAGAGTGGCCTCAGATTCACTTAATTATCTATGTTCAAAATTAGTTCTTTCCTCCACAGATGTTTTGCTTGTTTGTGTCTGAGCCTGCCTTTTGGATCTGCCTTTTCGACACTGTCCCTTTTTGATTTATTGCTTAATCTTCTCTCCCTACTTGTCCCTCTTCTTTTCACATTTGTAATTCCCACCATTATGTGAACTAAGAACTTCCACATGTACAAGCTGGATTTAGAAAAGGCAGAGGAACCAAAGATCAAATTGTCAGCATCCACTGGATCATTGAAAAAGCAAGAGAATTCCAGAAAAACATCTACTTCTGCTTCATTGACTACACTAAAACTTTTGACTGTGTGGATCCCGACAAACTGGGAAATTCTGAAAGAGATGGATATCAAACCACCTGACCTGCCTCTGAGAAACCTTTATGTGGGTCAAGAACCAGACATGGAACAATGGACTAGTTCCAAATTGGGAAAACAGTACGTCAAGGCTCTTTATTATCACCTTGCTTATTTAACTTATATGCAGAGTACATCATGTGAAATGTGGGGCTAGATGAAGCTCAAGCTGGAATCAAGATTGCTGGGAGAAATATCAATAACCCCAGATACACAGATGATACCACCCTTATTGCAGAAAGTGAGCTAAAGAGGCTTTTGATGAAAGTGAAAGAGGAGAGGGAAAAAGTTGGCTTAAAACTCAACATTCAAAAAACTAAAATCACGGCATCTGGTTTCATCACGTGGCAATAGACAGGGAAACAGTGGCAGACTTTATTTTTTAGAGCTCCCAAATCACTACAGACGGTGAATGCAGCCATGAAATTAAAAGACACTCCTTGGAAGAAAAGCTATGACAAACCTAGACAGCATATTAAAAAGCAGAGACGTTGCTTTACGACAAAGGTCAGTATAGTCAAAGCTATGGTTTTTCCACTTGTCATGATGGATGTGAGAGTTGGAATATAAAGAGGGCTGAGCATAGAAGAAATGATGCTTTGGAATTTTAGTGCTGGAGAAGATTCTTGAGAGTCCCTTGGGCTGCAAAAAGTTCAAACCAGCTAATCCTAAAGGAAATCAACCCTGAATATTCAATGGAAGGACTGCTGCTGAAGTTGAAGCTCCAATACTTTCTTTGGCCACCTGATGCCAGGAACAGACTCATTGGAAAAGACCCTGATGCTGAGAAAGATGGAAGGCAGGAGGAAAAGGGGACAACAGGGGATGATATGGTTAGATAGTGTCACTGACTCAATCAACATGAATTTGAGCAAACTCTTGGAGATAGTGAAGGACAGGGGAGCCTGGAGTGCTATAGTCCTTGGGATTGCAAAGAGTCAGGCACGACTTAGTGACTGAACAGCAAGAAATACACTATATTATATGATTATATTTATATATACCATGTGTTGCCCTAAAGGTGTGGGAGTGAGTGACAAAAGTGAAAACACAACACGAAATATGGTGCAATTGCTCAGGGGACCTGCAGTGTCTATGAGTCCAGCTTTTATTTCTAATTGAAGACTACAAAACTTTCTTTGATCTTTCTTTCCCCAGACTCTAAACTGACATAGCCCAGATCTTCTTGTTTTTACTCCAGGCCGTTCCCTTCTGGGAAAGTCTTGGGAACAGTCAGCAAGTGCATAGGCAATGTTCATACCTGACTTTGACCCAGTGTTCCAAAGTCCATGCTTTCATGATCCCAGTCATACTCCCTTCTGGGTCTGGCCTTGGGGTCTGTAAAAAGGCTATTATTCTAAGAAAAACATGAAGAATAATCATAACAGTTTCTTAACATATGCTGTTTTTCCAAGTGCTATTTCTGTGAAATTTCTCGAGGCTGTGAAAGTACATTATTAGGAATTCCCACTGCAACCATGAGCTGTAATAATAGGGTATATTATTCCACATATTATTTAATATGTTATGATGTGAACTAATACTTTAAGTACAGTTAGTGAAATAGTAGACTGTTCAAAGTTTGTAAATCCCAGGAAAGCAATTCTTTTTGTTTGTGCTTTCTTCACCCTCCATGGAACTCTCTCTCCTGTGGTGGAGTTCTGTTTGCCCGCTAATCCACACTGATACAGGAGGATGAGCACAGAGGACCACAAAACCTGGGATGGGGGGAGCATTTCCAAAGGTAAAGGGGCTGTGCTGGGTGTGCAACACTGACAGCTTCTTGAGAGCTGAGCCTGTTGGTTTTCTGTTTGCCTGAACTTAACAAATAAGCCAAGTATTGGGAATCACCAGTTCTCCCTATCAGCTTGTCATACAGTGCAGTCCTTTAACTGAGCATCACTGGTGCTCACTATGCCCACCTGCTGTCCCCTCCTACCCTGGCTGCCACCAAAGTATCCAGAACTATCCAGAAGCTCAGGATAGGGGGGCCCCCACCCTACTCCACAGCCAAGATCCAGATCATGGCTTTTTGGAATAAGGTAAGTAATCTTCCATTCCAAGATCTTGAATGGTAACAAACTGTAGCATGAATTTATTGAAGAATTTTTAGATTTTACCCATGGTGTAAAATGTGACTTCCTCATGAACCAAAAGTATGTTACAAAAATTTTCAAAATTTGGACTAAGTTTTGTATCTAATGATTAAATATAAAATCCACCTAAGATGTTTGACATGTTGCTCTCGCTCTTACTTTCAAGAGAGCTTTCAAAGTGTTAGCACGTTTTGAAATTAAAGTCCATACATTTGTAATGTTAGAATTCATGGAATTGGACAGACAAAGCACAGTTTGGAATGGGTTAACTAACAAATACACAACTGATTGTTAAAGGTGCTTTGACGAATCAGCATACATTTTGGCCTTAATTATCAGACCACTGTATTAAACATAGACTGAGGCCATGATCTGGATCTTGGCTGTGGAGTAGGGTGGGGGCCCCCCTATCCTGAGCTTCTGGATAGTTCTGGATACTTTGGTGGCAGCCAGGGTAGGAGGGGACAGCAGGTGGGCATAGTGAGCACCAGTGATGCTCAGTTAAAGGACTGCACTGTATGACAAGCTGATAGGGAGAACTGGTGATTCCCAATACTTGGCTTATTTGTTAAGTTCAGGCAAACAGAAAACCAACAGGCTCAGCTCTCAAGAAGCTGTCAGTGTTGCACACCCAGCACAGCCCCTTTACCAATGGAAATGCTCCCCCCATCCCAGGTTTTGTGGTCCTCTGTGCTCATCCTCCTGTATCAGTGTGGATTAGCGGGCAAACAGAACTCCACCACAGGAGAGAGAGTTCCATGGAGGGAATTAGTTACTTAGGTGATAAAAGTGGGAGGAAAAAGCAGAAAGGGCAAAACAATGGTGCGCGAGGCGACCCAGGGGTTATCAAAGGCAGGAGGCTGCTCCCACCCCCAGGGCTGGGGGAACTCAGGGAGGTGGCACCTCCACCAGAGGGTCTACCCTCCAGAGCAGAGCCCAGGAGCCGGGCTGTCAGAGTGGGGACCATAGAACACTCGTCCTGACTGTAGACTCACCCTGTCTTCCGTGTCTGTGAGTGGTACACCCTGCATCCTGTTCACCTGCTTCTGACTCAGCAGCTGCCTTCCCCACCGACAACCAGTGGTTTGTTCCCAGACACATGAAGCCACGTCCCTGCACCTTCTGTCAATGGAAACTCACACACGGTGCCTGACTTTCCTTGATGGTTTCTCCTACCTTAATATAGTAGATTTATCTGCTGCTTATTGTTTCTTGGCATAATGCTCTTGAAACATTTATAGGAAGCACCACTAAAATTCCATTATAAAGTCTGTTCTATGTGAATGCTAGTACATACTTTGCATGACTTGTTAGCAGATTTCTTTAGTTAAACACATAGATTTATTTTAAATCAATTCGGTGTATGATACAGATTGGTTCTGCAGTTTTTAATGAACTGAAATAAAAATATATACAGTAGTATCTGCTTGTGCAGCAAATGTCTGTAAGGTAGAATAGGGGACTTTAGTTGTACTACAGCCTATGTGAATAAATCAGATGAAAAATCTAAAAAGGTTTCTATATACCTTCTGTAGTAAAAAAAAATCCAAATTATTACTAACTCAAGATACTAAATTGCTAAAGGAAGAGGGGGAAGGACTGTGAATTCTGTTGTAAGGCTCTTGTAAAATCTAACTAACTGCATACTATGATTCTGTTAGAGTAGTATCCCGGAGGAGGCAGTGGCACCCCACTCCAGTACTCCTGCCTGGAAAATCCCATGGATGGAGGAGCCTGGTAGGCTGCAGTCTATGCTAAGGGTCGGACACGACTGAGCGGCTTCCCTTTCACTTTCCTGCATTGGAGAAGGAAATGGCAGCCCACTCCTGTGTTCTTGCCTGGAGAATCCCAGGGATGGGGGAGCCTGGTAGGCTGCCGTCTATGGGGTCGCCCTGAGTCGGACACGTTTGAAGTGACTTAGCAGCAGCAGCAGAGTAGTATCCAAAATTACAGAGATGAGAGGCTTCATCAGCTGCATTTTCACAAAAATAGCTACAATGAACATTAATGTGTGGCAAGGTTTCCTTGGAGAAGGAAATGGCAGCCCTCTCCCATATTTTTGCCTGGAGAATCCCATGGACAGAAGAGGCTGGTGGGCTACAGCCCGTGGGGTCACAGAGTCGGACACGCCTGAAGTGACTTAGCAAAGCAACACAAAGGTATTCCTATCTAGGTAAATGATAATTATGCTATTGCAGCTAATTTTTACCACTTTTGGAGAATGGAAATTCTAAATATTTTCAACTGAATGTTACCTCTTATAATACTCACTAAAAACTAGCAGCCATGGTACCATAATAACATTTTTCATGTGGTACCTAGATTGTTGCTACTGAGGGAGACACAAAAATGTGAGGTAAGCGTACCTCTTCCCAGAAACCTTTGAAGCCAGAGATATTAAACAATTAAGGCACTTGAAAATATTAGGGGTATGTATAAACTTTCAAATAAAACGGATTGTAGCTATACCAGCAGACAATGAAGAAATCGTAAATCTTCATTTTATGAATCTTTAATTATCTAAATGTAAGGAATTTTGGCTTAAGAAATGGTCAAAAGTGGCTTGTCATTTCTTACTATAAAATATTGAAAACCAAGTGCTAAATTCAGCCACTGTAGGCTAAAAAAATTGAAACAAAAAAAGCTTTAATGACCTGGAGACTTAGTGAACAAAAACTCACTTTAAATTGATTTAAGCCCCTGAACTAATCCTGTAGCCTTCATAAGGAAACTAAAGAAATGAAAGTATGCATGCTTATCATACCACAGGAATTGAAACTGATAAAGGATAGAGAAGAATGAAAAAGTGGTCTGTTTACCTAGGGCAATCATCATTAAAAATCTACAGTAATCTGACAACTAAATTTTTTTTCCTGAAACTATACTACTCCCATTTGCTGTGTCAAACTTAAAATGATTGTCTTATTAAAGAGTTAGTAAATGATTCTAAAACAATTTCCTTGCCTCATAGAGGTTACTTTTCAGGGAATCTTGGTGGAAATCTCTTTAAGGTACAAATGTTAGGATATTTTTTTGAAGTACAAAGGAAAAGATAATTAAATCAACTTTAAACTTCTTAACAGCCATAAGAAAAATTTAGGGTGGTTCAATAGATGAAGGTTTTTGACTTTGTATAAATCTTTTAAATTATGCAGGCTTGAAATAAAGTAGGTAAGTCTTCAGTTAAATATTAACAGTATGGTATCTTAAAGCAGATTTTTTATTGCCCACATCAACAGTTATATCCTCAGACCAACTTTTCCCTTCTTTAATGTGAAATACCAAATCACCAGCATTTTAGGTTAAGTCTAGACTTTAAGGCATTGTTATTTAATTTCTAAATGATACAAGGTGCTTCACAAGTGTGAAAAATAATGCTATACTTTGCTATTTTTGTATCCTTTCCATTCATTTCTTTAAATCTGGAACATGGGATCTTTTTTTCCACATAGAAAAAATAACTGTAATCAAGCACAAGATTTTACTCTAAGGATACTAAATTTTAAAATTAATTCCACTTTTGAAATGATAGCCAAAAATCCACCTGATTGATGCTCATTTAGCACCTTCTTCTCAATTCTGGTCACTAAAGTACATCCTGAGTTCCCATAAAAATAATACAGCTTTCAGGCTTTAAAATGACTGCATTTGAATTGGACTTCCCTGATGGCTTAGTGGTCTGCCTGCAATGCAGGGAGACCCAGGTTCAATCCTTGGGTTGAGAAAATCCCCTAGAGAAGGGAATGGCAAGCCAACCAGTATTCTTGCCTGGGGACTGCTGAGCGACTTTCACTATAACTGCAAAGGGGTCATGAGGTTGTCTGCATAGGAGTGTTTTCCATCACTTATGGAACTACAGTTGACATGTCAAGAAGAGAAAATCTAATCCCACAGCAGCAGCCATGTAAGGTAAAAGAACACAGCCACAAGGATTCATACAGAATATTTTAAATATTCCCTTTGAGCAAAATGATTTAACTGATTTTTTTCCCCAAGGGTGATGCTCCTATATGCATCCTTTGAAAAATTAAAGATCCTGGGATAGCCTCTTCCATATGGGACATATTGAAAGATAATATATTGGTTGCAGTGAGTTACACTCCAGCCCTTGTTAATTTAGCAGGTCTGTTTTCAGAGGGTGGGGTTAGTGTTAGTTGCTCAGTCATATCTGACTCTTTGCGACCCTGTGGACTATAGCCTACCAGGCTCCTCTGTCCATGGGATTCTCCAGGCAAGAATACTGGAATGAGTTGCCTCTCTCTTCTCCAGAGGATCTTCCCCAGCCGGGGATGAAACCTGGGTCTCCCACATTGCAGGCAGATTCTTCACCATCTGAGCCACCAGGAAAGTCCACAGAGTGTGGTAGTTTTGTGTTTTAGATTTCCAGAATTTATAAAGAAAGATTACAGCTGGCACACCCAAGACAAGGACAGTTCCTCCAAAGAACCTGGCTACATCAGAGGCTGACTTTGGCACAGGTTGTGAGCTCGGAGTTAGTGGTTTTAGTTACACCTGATGTGGCAGCTGTGGTAGGAGCTGTGAAGGGGAAGGCAGAGTTGTGTTAGCTCTGGAATTGTTTGGCAATGGTGTGACAGCAGGCACAGAAAGAATTCTGTGTGCACCACCTGGCAGTCACTAACTCTGAATTATGTAAACAATAGCTTTTACCTTCCATTCAGTCCCAAAGTAGGTAGTATTAGCAGCCTTAGCATCAAAACAGGAAACACAGCTGTTGTGGTTTCCCAGATTTCTGGTACTGGAGAGGTGCCCCTCGGGTATGGCGGTACTGGGGCTCTCGTGGTGCTCAGTAAAGCTGGGCTGTAGTCACATCAGAGCAGTGGGTGGGAGAGCCTGACAACACGTCCTCCATGCAGTGTTCAAGTGGACCTGGGGCGCCCATTGCTGCATCTGTCCCTCTGTCCCCTGTACTCTCCCCCAGTATATGCAGGTGTCCATTGAATTGCTTTTGTACCAAACTGCAGCATTAATGAAAGAGGAGAGTGAAAAAGTTGGCTTAAAACTAAGATCATGGCACCTGGTCCCATCACTTCATGGGAATTAGATGGGGAAACAGTGGAAACTGTGTCAGACTTTATATGACAACACGTCCTCCATGCAGTGTTCAAGTGGACCTGGGGCGCCCATTGCTGCATCTGTCCCTCTGTCCCCTGTACTCTCCCCCAGTATATGCAGGTGTCCATTGAATTGCTTTTGTACCAAACTGCAGCATAAGTTAAAGAGGAGAGTGAAAAAGTTGGCTTAAAACTAAGATCATGGCACCTGGTCCCATCACTTCATGGGAATTAGATGGGGAAACAGTGGAAACTGTGTCAGACTTTATTTTGGGGGGCTCCAAAATCACTGCAGATGGTGATTGTAGCCATGAAATTAAAAGATGCTTACTCCTTGGAAGGAAAGTTATGACCAACCTAGATAGCATATTCAAAAGCAGAGACATTACTTTGCCAACAAAGGTCCGTCTAGTCAAGGCTATGGTTTTTCCAGTGGTCATGTATTGATGTGAAAGTTGGACTGTGAAGAAAGCTGAGCACCAAAGAATTGATGCTTTTGAATTGTGGTGTTGGAGAAAACTCTTGAGAGACCCTTGGACTGCAAGGAGATCCAACCAGTCCATTCTAAAGGAGATCAGTGCTGGATGTTCTTTGGAAGGAATGATGCTAAAGCTGAAACTCCAATACTTTGGCCACCTCATGCCAAGAGCTGACTCATTGGAAAAGACCCTGATGCTGGGAGGGATTAGGGGCAGGAGGAGAAGGGGACGACAGAGGATGAGATGACTGGATGGCATCACCGACTTGATGGACATGAGTTTGAGTGAACTCCGGGAGTTGGTGATGGACAGGGAGGCCTGGCATGCTGCAATTCATGGGGTTGCAAAGAGTCGGACATGACTGAGTGAACTGAACCGATGCAGTGTTTGAAATGAACTATCTTGTTCTTTCAAGAGCTTAATAGCGTGGTCACATACGTCTGTGCAAATCACATTGTAGTACAAAACACCCTGTTCTGTTCCCCAGACCTTCTCTATACAAGGACTGTACCCCTTGCTGGGATCATTAGTAATTAGGACTGTCAGATTAGGTCATGGGTGAGGGAGCCATGGATGAGGGGAAGGGGAAAACACTGGGGTTTTGGAGAGAAGCTAAGTCTAAATGAAGCCCCTGCTGGGCTGGGAGGCAGAAGACGGATGTGAGCTCTGTAACCTGCTCCCCTAGACAGCCAGGTGGACAGGTAGGGAAGGTCTCAGGGACTCAAGTCTCATTCCTGAAATGATGGGACCTGGTCTCAGTCTTTAAGGTTTAAAATAAATGATCCAGGGACATCTCTGCTAGTCTGGTGGTTAAGAATCCACCTTCCAATACAGGGGACTCTGGTTCCATCCCCAGTTGAGGAACTGAGATCTCATGTGCTATGGAGCAGCTAAGCCCGCACACCACAACAAAGATCCAGCCAAAATAAGAAAGGAAAAAAAAAAGGCAAAACAAACCGTCCTGGGAGAGCTTCCAGAACTCACGTATCTGCACAGAATCGGGGCTCAGAGTATGATCCTTGTTCAGTTAGTGTCCCCTGAGTCTGGATAATCAGTCGAGGAGGGGACCCAGTAGGCATGAGCTGGCAAGTGCTGCCCCCTCTGGTCACCCTTGAGAAGTGCGCGATCCTGAGCCTGAACACGGAGGAAACTGTCCTTGACAGACTGAGGGGCTGTAATAGAAAGCTGATGTTTGTAGGTGGTTCACTATTTTGCTGTCATAACTGAGTAAAAAGTAGTAAAATAGGAATCCCAAGTGTCAGACAGAAAGAAAGGAGTGGAGAAGCTTAAAAGGCATAAAAAATGTTTCTTGTATATTAAAATCTAGCTTCTTGATAGATTTTTCATTCCTAAAATCTAAAACTAGTATTTTTTGGTAATGAAAAGTCATTGTTATTTTCTTAGTATGTGAATGTTGTATAATCAGTCCAGTTCTTTCTAGAAACATTTCAATGTGGAGATTTTTCAGACTTTTAATCAGACTCTGTGCTTTTAGTCTTTTGGGCATTTTATCTAATTACATGTAACCAATTTTTTTTTTCTTTTTGACTTAACAGTTACTCACAATTTTCTTAACACTCAGGATGTGTAAAGACACACACATACCCCAAGTCCTCAGGAATGTGACCTGTGATTGGCATTAGAAATACATTGTCTTTCACCCTTGAGCTGGATTATGTGTTGTCGCATGTACCTTCATGTTTTATATTTTTCTTACAGTAGAAGTATTTTATTGCCCCAGTTTAGACAGGAAAAGTAATGCATATATCACATATAAAATTGAGGCTTTATCACTCTGACCCACAGTGCCATAATTAATTTTTTTATTCCCCATTTTTTTTTTCGGTTGTTGGTATTAAATTAGAGCTCTTGTTAGAGCTTTGACTGTTACTTAATAAGTTAATTTACCAAGAGTGGCTTCTTCGTATAAAGTGCCCCTTTGCGTGCTGAGCATTACTGAGGTTCATTCTACATCAAATGAAAATGGAGAGATTTGTGGAGATTTCAAATTATTTAGTAAAGGGTCAGGCACACCAGGTACTTATGCTGCCACTTTGTGGAGATTAATGAGATAGTTAAAACCTGATGAAAACATAAATGATTAAAAACTTCCCACATTGAATATTCTATTAAGTATATTATTTTAATAAACCAGTATATGTCATTCAGTTTGCATTTTAGGCAGGTACCTTGTCATCTCTGCTTCTTAAATTCTGTGGGTGCCTAAAGCTGTGCCCATATGTAAATCTGATAAAAAGAAGGAGGCTTCCTAGAGGCAACTGCTGCTGCTGCTGCTGCTGCTGCTGAGTTGCTTGTCGTGTCCAACTATGTGTGATCCCATAGGCAGCAGACCATCTGGCTCCTCTGTCTGTGGGATTCTCCAGGCAAGAATACTGGAGTGAGGTGCCATTGTTGCCTTTGAGAGGCAACTAAAACTACTTAAAACCTCCAAGAGAATGGATTGGATGAAGAAGCCTCCAGGATATAGTATCTTAAAATAGGAAGTAGAAAATTATGAATTAATGTTAGTGTACCAGTAACTATTATGTTATTTTCTCTACTTTCAGAAGTGATGTGTGTTACTTTATTGAAATGAGTACATTTTTATACACTTTAATTTGCAGGAATCAGAAACCCCAACCCTACAAGGCCTTTCCTTTACTGTCAGACCCGGGGAACTGTTAGCTGTGGTCGGACCTGTGGGTGCAGGAAAGGTAAGTTGTGATGCATTTGTCAGCTTGATGCAACACCAGAGCCCCTTTTAAATCCTCAGAGTGGAGCCCAGAGCTGAGTGTCACTCAGTTTGAATTGGGTATGTCTAAAACTTCCCTGGTGGCTCAGAGATTAAAGCATCTGCCTGAAATGCAGGAGACCTGGGTTTGATCCCTGGGTCAGGAAGATCCCCTGGAGAAGAAATGGCACCCCACTCCAGTACTCTTGCCTGGAGAATCCCATGGAGGGAGGAGCCTGGTAGGCTACAGTCCATGGGGTTGCAAAGAGTTGGACATGACCGAGTGACTTTACTTCACTTCAGAACAGTATTCCTCTGGGTTTGTTCCATGGAACATTAGTTTTGCAAGAAAATTTAGTGGCAGATAAACCTGGATAAATGCACACTGCATTTTCCTTCTTGGTGCTTCACATTGCACACTTGGGAACTGCCTGTCGGGAGTTTCATTCTGTACTCCAAGACCAAATTTTCCTGTTACTCCAGGTGTTTCTTGACTTCCTACTTCTGCATTCCAGCCCCTTTAATGAAAAGGACATCCTTTTTTTTGGTGTTAGTTCTAGAAGGTCTTGTAGGTCTTTATAGAACTGTTCAACTTCAGCTTCTTCAGCATTACTGATCAGGGCATAGACTTGGATAACCGTGATATTGATTTGCCTTAGAAACAAGCAGAAATCATTCTGTCATTTTTGAGATTGCATCCAAGTGTTGCATTTCAGACTCTCTTGTTGACTGATGGCCACTCCATTTCTTCTAAGGGATTCCTGACCACAGTAGTATATATAATGGTAATCTGAGTTAAATTCACCCATTCCAGTCCATCTTAGTTCGCTGATTCCTAGAATGTCGATGTTGATTCTTGCCATTTCCTGTTTGAGTACTTCCAATTTTCCATGATTCATGGACCTAACATTCCAGGTTCCTATGCAATATTGCTCTTTACAGCATCGAACCTTGCTTCTATCATAAGTACCATCCACAACTGGGTGTTGTTTTTGCTTTGGCTCCATCTGTTCATTCTTTCTGGAGTTATTTCTCCCCTGATCTCTAGTAGCATATTGGGCACCTACCAACTTGAGTTCATCTTTCAGTGTCCAATCTTTGTGCCTTTTCATACTGTGCATGGGTTCTCAAGGCAAGAATACTGACGTGGATTGCCATTCCCATCTCCATTGGACCACATTCTGTCAGACCTCGCCAGAACACCTTCACAGAAACACCCAGGGTAACAGGCAAATGTGGCTTTGGAGTACAGAATGAAGCAGGGCAAAGGCTAATAGAGTTCTGCTAAGAGAACACACTG